>NW_024121099.1:12282247-12292247 GCF_016745375.1 Pimephales promelas | reverse complement strand
CGAGTTGCTTTGTTTTTGTCGGCGGGTTGTTTAGAGAATTGTTTTCTCTGGGCTTGCTAAAGCATATTTACATCAGAGCTTTTTCCCGTTTGCTCTTCAAATAAAGGTTCTGCCGTGGTCATCCAAGACTGAATTGGACGAGGCTGCTGTCGAACGGGGGCAGAGCGGAGTGACGCGTCTTTCCGCCATCTGTCTCTTCCAGTTATTTTACGGCCTCAGATTTGATCCCCTGAGTTGGCCAAAGCTAATTACATTGGACAAACCATATCCATATCTAAATACTCACAGCGGATTGCTTTCCATTATTGGCATGCCAGACAGGCAGAAAAGCTTCTATCAACACAGAGGGAAAAGGAAAAGCGTAAACAACCCGGATTTCGAACCGGCACATGCGGATGCCGGAAAACCCAAACTGCTGTCGTCCTGACATGAGACACACGCGAGACCTGCTAAATGTAAAACGGCTGACTGTATATACACACATCCCAAAGCATTTGGCCAACGGTTTTCCATGATTTTTCCATGACTATTCCACGATAAATGGGTTAAGACTTGTAAAAATGATTTTACAGAGCAATTTCACAAACAACAAAGTGTGTGTGTGTGTGTGTGTTATATAAATGACTTAATGCAGATTTTAATGTGCTTGAGAACATTACTAAAATTATACAATATAATAATGAATAAATAATGTGGTAATATTATAATAAATATGGACAAATAATGTATATAATATAATAAATGTATTATGTATACATATATACATATATATATATACATGCATTTATTATATTTTATACATTATTTGTCCATATTTATTATAATATTACCATATTATTTATTCATTATTATATTATATAATTTTAAAATGATATAATAATATCAAATTAAAAAAATCATATAATAATATTATTATATTATATAATTGTAAATATTTAAAAAAAATATATACACACATATATATATATATATATATATATATACATACACACACAAACAAACACACTGAAATATATTTTAATATTATATAGATATATACAAACACACACATAGGGCTGTCAAATCAATTAATTGCCACTAACAAAGGTTTTTGTTTACATAATATATGTGTGCTGTGCATTTATATTATATATATATATATATATATATATATATATATAATATATATAAAATTAATATAATTAATATACAGACACATTTATTATGCGATTAATCGATTTGGCAGCACTAGTATATATATATATATATATATATATATATATATATATTTTTTTTTTTTTTTATAATTAGGCTGTGAAGCATTCGCATCCAAAAAATAACTAATATAGGTGCAAACAACAAAATCTAAAACAATAAAATGTTGACACGTTGTGTTTTTATGAGTCAGTAAGCCTCATTATAGTTAAAAACAAAAAACAATGATATTTAGAGGTATTACATGAACGCGTCTAAAAATATCTGGTAAAAAAAAAAAAAACAACTACAGGAAAACAAAGAACATCTGTGAAGCCAAAAACCACGAACCAGCAGATGGACGTGCAACCTGTGTAAACAAAAACAAAGCAACCTGCAACTTCTGTTCGCTTAAGATCACAGATCGTAAAGCGTCATTCATGAACAAAAGAAACGAGCGCAACAACCAACACTGAACATTTGCTCCAGTATTTCCGCAGGTATGTGCTCTCAGCATTTTGTGAGCGTTTCTTCCAAAGAAACAGAAGAGAGGCCTGTGACGGAGAGAATAAGAGCAGTGTGTGTGTGATCGTGCCACGCAGGTCATCCACAGAGCTCTCCTTTGTGAAATTCATTATTAAATAACTCATCTCTAATCATGGGACAAGAAGACCATTTGTGAGGGGAGTTTTTGGAGACCCCTTTCTACTTATCTATTTAGCAGGACAGAGTGTGCATTCAAGCGTCTGAAGACTAGCACTATCTTAAATCAGACGGCTCGTTTGTAAGAGACATTTGCTCTCAGTCTGGCCGACGCTAGCGTGCCAAAACCACAACAGCCACTCTCCGTGTAACCTTATAGCGTGAAGTCTACGATGCTGTAAAGCTGAATTCATAAGCAACGGGAGTATATCCGATCTGCTCTTAACAAAATAACATCGCTGTTTAATATCAAGAGTCCTTCCGCCACCAAATATGGATTTAAATCTATACAGCAACACACTACTGGGTTTATTAGCCGTTTTAATGCATCTGTAGTCCTCATGGGCAGTAACTGGCACGGAGGTTGCGGGTGGAAAATCCAAATGGCAAATCTTATGGCTCATTTTAAGCACACAACTCCAAGGTTAGCACCAGGCCGGGCGGACATTGAGAGATGAATGAATGGGATCTGAATGATAAAAAGAGTCAAGCTGCAGGCAGACTCAAACATGACCTGACAATTTTGTGACAAACTTTAGCCGAAAAAATATGCTTCCATGTGGGATGTTCCTGTATGTCAGTGAATGACAAGTGACGCATGTCTACACTAGGGGGGTGGGGGGAGATGATGCTTGTCTGAATGACTAGCTGTTTAAACTGTGTTAAAGTTCACCCAAAAAATGACAAATTCTGTCATCATTTACTCACCCTCATGTCGTTCAGAACCTGTAAGTAGGGCCGGGCAACGATTCATCGCGATTAATCGCATCCAAAATAAAAGTTTGTGTTTACATAATATATGTGTGTGTAGTGTGTATCATTATTTTGTATCTATAAATACACACACATCCATGTATATATTTAAGAAATATTTGCATGTATATACTGTATATATTAGGGCTGTCAAACGATTAATCGCGATTAATCGCATCCAAAATAAAAGTTTGTGTTTACATAATATATGTGGGTGCACTGTGTATAATTATATTGTGTGTATATATATATACAGTATATACATATACATACACACACATGCATGTATATTTAAGAAAAAAATTTGATTTGTATAGATTTATATTTATATAATATAAATTATATATAAATCTATATACTGTATATACATGAAAATATTTCTTAAATATATACAAGCATGTGTGTGTATTTATATATACAAAATAATTATACACAGCACCAGACATATATTATGTAAAGACAAACTTTTATTTTGGATGCGATTAATTAATTTACCTGCAACACTAATGAAGATCTTTTTGATGAAATCAGAGCTTTCTGTCCCTCCATTGACAGCTATGCTTAAAAAAGTTCATAAAGTGATTGTAAAACTAATCCAGAGGGCTTTAGTCCTAATTTTCTGAAGAGACTTGATTGCTAAATTACATATACAATTATTATAAGGTAAATTATTATTTACACACACGCCGCTAATTAAAGGTTTGGGGTCGGGAAGACTTTTTTTTGTAGAAAATAACACTTAATCAACAAAAAGTGGCAGTAGAGTAGACATTACAAAAGATTTCAATTTCTAATAAATGCTGTTCTTTTGAACTTTCTAGAATTCAAAGAATAATGAAAAAAATGCATCACCATTCCCACACAAAAATATTAAGCTGCACGACTGGTTACAATGTTGCTAATAATAAATGTTTCTTGAGCAGCAAACAGAATTTTAATACCTTTATTTGATTTTTTTTTTTGATAATAATATAATTTCTAAGTTTGTTTTGTTTAGAATCTTTTGATTTTAACTCTAGTGGTCCATAATGTGAAGCTGAGCCTACACAACTTGGTTAACACTCATTTGGGTAAAAAAAATAATAATAAAAAAATTGATTTGTAAAAATGTATTTACCCATAATAGGCATCGCCACAGGGTTATTAAACATCCAAACCTAATTTTTCCATTGAATTCCCAGCACAGTGACACGGTTACGGTGATATAAAATGACTCACAGCGTGAAATAAGATTCTGTTTATACCGCCCATGTCAGTATTCAACTGAGTTTGTGAATCACGGTAAGTCGGCCACTTGCCCAGGGCCTTTACGTCACACGGCCCCAGACAGGTGCTTAAGAGCTGCCCTCCTAAACACAGAGCTTCCATTTCTGAGATGCGTCTCTGTCTTGACCTTTAATGAAATTATCAAGCCTCCCATTCAATTATGACTTGAGGCACAAGATAAGCGCCGCGTCCGCGCAGCAGGTGGACCTGACCGGACTAATCCGACAATACTAAACATATAAGTGCTTGTGTTCATTAGCTGGTACCTGCGAGAGCCAGGGCGCGGAGTTAAAGTGATTACTGCCAATGTGTGGACATACACCGAGCCAAATGACACTGACGGTGACCAGCAGAAACAAAGCAGTGGTAGCAGCTTCATTCCGGCTCTGCACCTGATGATGTCAGCTTCATGATGATCGTCGCATTAAAGGGATAGTTCACCAAAAAAAGAAAATTCTGTCATCATTTACTCATTCTCAAGTTGTTTAAAATGTATGAGTTTCTTTCCTTTGACATTTAGAAGAATGTCGGAACCAAACAGTTGATGGACCCCATTGACTTCAATAGTATTTCCCCATATTATTGAAGTCAATGGGGCCCATCAACTGTTTGGTTACCCATATTCTTCAAAATATCTTTTGTAATATAAAAACGCCAGCAAGTTGTATTGAATGCAACTGATGCCAAACGTCACTATAGTCAGAACCACATAAATCCAAATACCTTCAATGACAGCTCGCAGAAAGTGTTTAATGTGAATGCATTAAGAAAAGTTTATATACAAGTCTAGATTTCTATTTACAGGCAGTAGAGAGGTACTTGACCCAAAGTTCAGTTTTCACTAAAGTTTCCATGCACTAAACCTCGTCCTAATCAGCAGCCACGTTGTTAAGTCTAAAAGTAAGCTTCACCTCAAGCTTGGGTGTGGTACAGTATTATTTTAATGCCAGACACAATTACAGTGTGCCACTAACTCCGACAGCACAATCCACACAGCTGAATCGGCCCAAATGGAGCCTGGCGTTTATGGGTCTTTGGGACTGAATCAGACAAAATGTCAAAATTAAACACCGGTTTCTAATAAATCCAGTGACATTTCAATGACATTTTTAGCCAAGTGAAACACTTGAAATCAATAGACTCACTCTAAACACAGTTTAAAGCATAAAACTTAATTTGAAGAAATCAGCTCCTCTAAGAAACACAATAGCAAAAAATGGATGATATTAAAAAGCATCATTAAACTTGCAAAAACACTTTCTATAGTAAAAGGAGAGGAGAACATTGTTAAGCCTCAGATATTTTAAACCCATAAGAAGCTTTGTTAAAAGGAAGTTCAAGTATTAAAAAAATAATTAAAAAAAAGAATAAAGCTAAATAGAAATATGCAAAAATAAAACTGACAAATGCTCATAATAAAGACATATATATATAAAACATATATGAATATATATATATATATATATATATATATAAAGAAAATAATATATTTACATAATATATATACACATATACATATATATATACACATATATATATATATATATATATATATTAGGGCTGTCAAAAGATTAATTGCGATTAATCGCATCCAAAATAAAAGTTTGTGTTTACATAATATATGTGGGTGCAATGTGTATAATTATTTTATATAAACACACACATGCTGGTATATATTTAAGAAATATTTTAATGTATACACTGTTTATAAATTTATATATAATTTATATTATATATAAATATAAATATTTTATAGATAAATAATATTTGTTCTTAAATATACATGCATGTGTGTGTGTGTGTATTTATATGTGTGTATATATATATATATATATAATAATTATACACAGTGCACCCACATGTAAACACAAACTTTATATATATATATATTTATGAAGAATTCAGATGCAAAAGCCTCTAAGTGCCATTAGAAATTTTCTTAAATGGCAATGAAGATTACCTATTAATTGTCATTTAAGTGAACAACTCTTCATATATATATATATATATATATATATATATATTTTTTTTTTTTATGTAAATCCGCCATTTTTGCCACAAGCCAAAATATCAATCTTAAAGTACACCTTCAGAGCTTTATACTTTAGAAAGCTTTTTAGTAATTGATGTTCTGCTAAATGCTAGTGAACACAATTAAGGTGGCCTAAAAATCTGCATCAAATATTTAAATGCAGCACATTTAGCAAGTGCTCAGATGTCCCAAACACGTCACCACGAGCGCTCGAGAAATCATCCAACAGACGCTGTCTGTCGCAGCTCCACCGAGGAGAGCAACACATCTGTTACCAGCGTAGAAACCAGTCGTCTAATTAAAAGAGTTGAGCAAGACTCCAACTCCAACAATCTCCCGGCCGGCCTCGCTCTTAATGATACGAGTGCTGATCAAGAGGCTTCGTTATCAAGCGCTTGTAATGCGTTGCAGGTCGACGCTCCCGCGGCCCGAGATACGACGCATCCCTACCCGCCTCGTTCCGTGACAGCGGATTTACGGCAAACAGATTTAGCCATGATCAAACGTGGCTGAGGGCCGGACCCGCTCGTAAATCAGCCTCCCGGCCATCTCCCCGCCCGCGCCACGCTCTTTTGCTCGCCGTGAGCTGATTTATCCCGCTAAATTAGCTCCAATTTCCAGCCCAATCGCACTTGGATTTGAATACAGCAAAAATGAGGCACAAAATGGCAGATGGAGTGGACCGTTTTGACCTTTAATATGCATTTGGGTCGGCCTGCTTTCTGAAGTCTCCATCCTCTGAAGACAAAGATGCTAACATGGCGAAATACAAAAGCTGAGGGGGGGGGGGAAAGGCAGGTGATGATGAAGAAGAAATTCAAATACTTGCAGCTCATGCATGATTATGAGGATTAGAGTGACTCAGATGATGGTGCTCATAAGAAACCCTCCGTTATTGTGCGCGCCGCGGCACACGGTTGCGGTGAAACACGGGGATTTGACGCTTTTTAAAGGCATTAATCAATTTCAACACTGTGAGACAGGGACACTAATCTGCCGGATTCAATCATGCATCATACGTCTACGATTGGGTGCAGAATGAGAATTTTCACCCTGGCGTAGGATATTTATCTTTATAAAACATAAACGTGATCACACCAGAGCACAGGCTGCATGTGTAATAGGATCCGTTTCTTCATATATAAAAATTGCACAATTGCATTTGCAATAGTGTACTAGCATACTACTCTTAATGTGATATTATAAAACGGATACTGCCGATCCTTGATTCTGATTGGTTGAGCCGCGTTCTAAGCATTCTGACCTCATTACATTAGTATTACTGTGCCACTGCATCTAAATGTTCAAATGAATATAATCATTTTATAAAAGCAATAAGCAACGTGAAGCCGTGGTTTACTGTGAATTTATCAATGTCCCTTAGCTGTTTTATATTCACTGTAAACCACGGCGTCTTGCTTTATTTGGTAGGCTATGCATGGAAAACCAACTGCAGAAAATACTGTATCCCAGTAATCCCACCATGCAGTGTGCTTGACCTGACCTTCCAATTTAAGTGGGATGAACAACCTCAGTGTCATACAAGATCATATCCAAGTAGAATCCAAGATATACCAATTTACCATATTTTGCATCACTAATGTAATATATAATTTAAGAAACAAATATTTTTATATTTTATATATATATATATATATATATATATATATCTTAGGGCTGTCAAACGATTAATCGCATCCAAAATAAAAGTTTATGTTTACATAATATATGTGGTTGCACTGTGTATAATTATAATAAATATAAATATAATTAAATAAATATAATTTTGTATATATATATATATATATATATATATAAATACACACACGTGCATGTATATTTAAGAAAAAAATATTATTTTTATATACAAGATATTTAATATCAATTATATATAAATCTATATACAGTATATACATGAAAATATTTCTTAAATATATAGATGAATGTGTGTGTATTTATATATATAAAATAATTATACACAGTGCACCCACATATATTATGTAAACACAAACTTATTTTTGGATACGATTAATCGTTTGACAGCCCTATTATACAATATTTGTCTTTTAAATTACATATCGCATTAATGATGCTGCAAAATATGTTAAATTGATAATTGTGCTTTCAATGAACATGATAACAGATTAAAATAGTGCTAGCTGGTTGAGAAAAGCTCTTACGATGCCATGATCGCTGCAAAATTAATTAAAAGTAAAATCGATATAAAATAGTGAATTATTTAGGTCACGTGACTTTATTAACGTGCATTATCTAGGAATAAATGTGTTTTTAAGTTTATGCGCATGCGTGTCTTCTAACCGACTGAATAAATAAACTCTTTTTTATGCGATTTGCTTCATTTGTGCTTTTTTAGTTAAAAATTGGCTGACAAATATATGGATGAAATCCTAGCTCATGTGGCATACAATATTAGTTTGAAATATTTATGCCTGCGGTTTCCCTATTTTTAACAAATAGCTTGAAGTACACAGTGTATTATTCAGTATATGCTGAGCTGGTATTCCATTCCGAACACAAATGACTTCCTCCTTTTGTGAGAACAGGAAAGCCAAGGTCGAGGGGACGAGAGGTCGGCGCAGGATGGGCCATTTTGGTGATATACAACAGCTACCTTGAGATCCTTTTAGCTGCTAAATAGACGGTACAATAAACCAACATAAAAGAGCCTGATTAAGGATTCAATGGCAGACACGTACATCCATTTGTGCATGTAACACTGATATACAGCCACAGATCGCGCACGTTCACATTCGAACTGCCGGCTCGGCAAAGGTGTTCCATAAAAAAGAAAGAAATTCCTGACAACCTTGGGTTTATTTCCCAGCGGTCAGATTATCTTCTGGCCGTCTCTGCTAAGGTTGAGACTGCAGAAGCCCCGCGGCTCTGTGACCGGCATGTGAAGAACACAGGTGCAGGGGGAAATAGCTGGCTGTATTTATTTTCATTTGCCTTTGCACTTGCTGCTAAATATCTCGGTCAGACGGAAATGGTGCCAGGATACCGGGTTGAATGCTTGCTTGTAAAAGTACAACAGGAGGGAAAGAATTCCTGCTAGACCAGACATGGATTACTGCAGTTGAAAGCCACAGGCACTGATGCTGTGCAGTGTTTTATACTGATGGGACGTAAAACTACAGGTACATTGAGTTTTGCTGCCATGATGCTCGACCGTTATAACCAGAGTCAGAAAATAAAGGAATTCTTTACCCAAATATGTACATTATTTCATCATTTACTCACCCTCAAGTTGTTCTAAACCTGTATGAATTTCTTTCTTCTGCTGAACACAAAATAAGGTATTTTGAAGAAAAATGGCCCATCAACTGTGTGGTAACAGACGTTCTTCGAAATGTCTTTTGTGTTCAGCAGAAGAAAAAAATTCACACGGGTTTAGAACAACAGGTGAATTTATTCAGTTTGTGTTGTGTTGACGCCCATTTCCATATTCAGAGTTTTTCCACCAAACGCTTTCAGCTCTGCGAATGGGGATCCAGCTGTGAAATTACAGCACTCTCACAAGCAAAGCAAGTCAATGAGAGGCTAATTTTAAATGACAGCAAAATTGACCAATTATATTGACCCAAAAAAAAATAAAAAAGTTGATAAAATGACTAGCTTTATTCGCTATGGAAAATGTGTTATTATCCACACCATTTTCAAGATAAACTTTTAAAAGCTGTGGTTAATCGGCAAAGGTAGACCTAGCCTACACCAGAGCTTAATTTTGCCAAAGCTTTTGAAAGCATTTCAGCCCTAGCAATGATAATCGATAGCATCAAGCTAAGCTAAAGCTTTACTGCTGGACTTGTTTGCTGTTTGGGTCTGTTATTCAAAATCAAATAGGTCACGTGCCAATTGATTTTATTCTGCCGGCTGTCACCATTGTTTTATTTGATAAAACAGTCATTTATCAGAATCTGCATATTTACCAACTAAGCGAACATTGTGCACATTTGAGGGAGAAGTGCGATTTTTGAATAATAATCTAATAATTCCCAGACATGAAATGCCCATCTCTAGTATCCATAAATTTTGGATGGATGATGTAATAGG
>NW_024121099.1:12280384-12281747 GCF_016745375.1 Pimephales promelas | reverse complement strand
TGAAGCATTTGCATCCAAAAAATAACTAATATAGGTGCAAACAACAAAATCTAAAACAATAAAATGTTGACACGTTGTGCTTGTGTTTTTATGAATCAGTAAGCCTCATTACAGTTAAAAACAAAAACCAATGATATTTAGAGGTATTACATGAACGCGTCTAAAAATATCAGGTAAAAAAAAAAAAAAACAACTACAGGAAAACAAAGAACATCTGTGAAGCCAAAAACCACGAACCAGCAGATGGACGTGCAACCTGTGTAAACAAAAACAAAGCAACCTGCAACTTCTGTTCGCTTAAGATCACAGATCGTAAAGCGTCATTCAGGAACAAAAGAAACGAGCGCAACAACCAACACTGAACATTTGCTCCAGTATTTCCGCAGGTATGTGCTCTCAGCATTTTGTGAGCGTTTCTTCCAAAGAAACAGAAGGGAGGCCTGTGACGGAGAGAATAAGAGCAGTGTGTGTGTGATCGTGCCACGCAGGTCATCCACAGAGCTCTCCTTTGTGAAATTCATTATTAAATAACTCATCTCTAATCATGGGACAAGAAGACCATTTGTGAGGGGAGTTTTTGGAGACCCCTTTCTACTTATCTATTTAGCAGGACAGAGTGTGCATTCAAGCGTCTGAAGACTAGCACTATCTTAAATCAGACGGCTCGTTTGTAAGAGACATTTGCTCTCAGTCTGGCCGACGCTAGCGTGCCAAAACCACAACAGCCACTCTCCGTGTAACCTTATAGCGTGAAGTCTACGATGCTGTAAAGCTGAATTCATAAGCAACGGGAGTATATCCGATCCGCTCTTAACAAAATAAAATCGCTGTTTAATATCAAGAGTCCTTCCGCCACCAAATATGGATTTAAATCTATACAGCTACACACTACTGGGTTTATTAGCCGTTTTAATGCATCTGTAGTCCTCATGGGCAGTAACTGGCACGGAGGTTGCGGGTGGAAAATCCAAATGGCAAATCTTATGGCTCATTTTAAGCACACAACTCCAAGGTTAGCACCAGGCCGGCGGACATTGAGAGATGAATGAATGGGATCTGAATGATAAAAAGAGTCAAGCTGCAGGCAGACTCAAACATGACCTGACAATTTTGTGACAAACTTTAGCCGAAAAAATATGCTTCCATGTGGGATGTTCCTGTATGTCAGTGAATGACAAGTGACGCATGTCTACACTAGGGGGGTGGGGGGAGATGATGCTTGTCTGAATGACTAGCTGTTTAAACTGTGTTAAAGTTCACCCAAAAAATGACAAATTCTGTCATTATTTACTCACCCTCATGTCGTTCACAACCTGTAAGTAGGGCCGGGCAACGATTCATCGCGATTAATCGCATCCAAAAT
>NW_024121099.1:12190384-12275384 GCF_016745375.1 Pimephales promelas | reverse complement strand
ATATTTTTATATTTTATATATATATATATATATATATATATATATATATATATATATTAGGGCTGCCAAACGATTAATCGCATCCAAAATAAAAGTTTATGTTTACATAATATATGTGGTTGCACTGTGTATAATTATAATAAATATAAATATAATTAAATAAATATAATTTTGTGTATATATATATATATAAATACACACACGTGCATGTATATTTAAGAAAAAAATATTATTTTTATATACAAGATATTTAATATCAATTATATATAAATCTATATACAGTATATACATGAAAATATTTCTTAAATATATACAAGCATGTGTGTATTTATATATATAAAATAATTATACACAGTGCACCCACATATATTATGTAAACACAAAATTATTTTGGATTTTGAAATTTTGGATACGATTAATCGTTTGACAGCCCTACTATACAATATTTGTCTTTTAAATTACATATCGCATTAGTGATGCAAAATATGGTATTATATTGATAATTGTGCTTTCAGTTAGCATGATAACAGATTAAAATAGTGCTAACTGGTTGAGAAAAGCTCTTACGATGCCATGATCGCTGCAAAATTAAGTAAAATCGATATAAAATAGTGAATTATTTAGGTCACGTGACTTTATTAACGTGCATTATCTAGGAATAAATGTGTTAAGTTTATGCGCATGCGTGTCTTCTAACCAACTGCATAAATAAACTCTTTTTTATGCGATTTGCTTCATTTGTGCTTTTTTAGTTAAAAATTGGCTGACAAATATATGGATGAAATCCTAGCTCATGTGGCATACAATATTAGTTTGAAATATTTATGCCTGCGGTTTCCCTATTTTTAACAAATAGCTTGAAGTACACAGTGTATTATTCAGTATATGCTGAGCTAGTATTCCATTCCGAACACAAATAACTTCCTCCTTTTGTGAGAACAGGAAAGCCAAGGTCGAGGGGACGAGAGGTCGGCGCAGGATGGGCCATTTTGGTGATATACAACAGCTACCTTGAGATCCTTTTAGCTGCTAAATAGACGGTACAATAAACCAACATAAAAGAGCCTGATTAAGGATTCAATGGCAGACACGTACATCCATTTGTGCATGTAACACTGATATACAGCCACAGATCGCGCACGTTCACATTCGAACTGCCGGCTCGGCAAAGGTGCTCCATAAAAAATAAAGAAATTCCTGACAACCTTGGGTTTATTTCCCAGCGGTCAGATTATCTTCTGGCCGTCTCTGCTAAGGTTGAGACTGCAGAAGCCCCGCGGCTCTGTGACCGGCATGTGAAGAACACAGGTGCAGGGGGAAATAGCTGGCTGTATTTATTTTCATTTGCCTTTGCACTTGCTGCTAAATATCTCGGTCAGACGGAAATGGTGCCAGGATACCGGGTTGAATGCTTGCTTGTAAAAGTACAACAGGAGGGAAAGAATTCCTGCTAGACCAGACATGGATTACTGCAGTTGAAAGCCACAGGCACTGATGCTGTGCAGTGTTTTATACTGATGGGACGTAAAACTACAGGTACATTGAGTTTTGCTGCCATGACGCTCGACCGTTATAACCAGAGTCAGAAAATAAAGGAATTCTTTACCCAAATATGTACATTATTTCATCATTTACTCACCCTCAAGTTGTTCTAAACCTGTATGAATTTCTTTCTTCTGATGAACACAAAATAAGGTATTTTGAAGAAAATGGGTAACTAAACCGTTGAAGTACATAGTATGGGAATCAAAATGGCCCATCAACTGCATGTGTGGTAACAGACATTCTTCAAAATGTCTTTTGTGTTCAGCAGAAGAAAGAAATTCACACGGGTTTAGAACAACAGGTGAATTTGTTCAGTTTGTGTTGTGTTGACGCCCATTTCCTTCATATTCAGAGTTTTTCCACCAAGCGCTTTCAGCTCTGCGAATGGGGATCCAGCTGTGAAATTACAGCGCTCTTACAAGCAAAGCAAGTCAATGAGAGGCTAATTTTAAATGACAGCAAAATTGACCAATTATATTGACCCAGAAAAAAAAAATGCTAGCTTTATTCGCTATGGAAAATGTGTTATTATCCACACCATTTTCAAGATAAACTTTTAAAAGCTGTGGTTAATCGGCAAAGGTAGACCTAGCCTACACCAGAGCTTAATTTTGCCAAAGCTTTTGAAAGCATTTCAGCCCTAGCAATTATAATCGATAGCATCAAGAAGCTAAAGCTTTACTGCTGGACTTGTTTGCTGTTTGGGTCCGTTATTCAAAATCAAATAGGTCAGATGCCAATAGATTTTATTCTGCCGGCTGTCACCATTGTTTTAAGTTTTATTTGATAAAACAGTCATTTATCAGAATCTGCATATTTACCAACTAAGCGAACATTGCACATTTGCTGTGATTCTGTATAATAGTTACATTTTTTTTCCCAAATCATACGTTTATTACTGTCTGTTTCATTAATTGAATCGGTTGCTGTGAAAATGCCATGATCTCTGTTCAAGTGTCTGTCGGTATTTTGCTTTGGTCTGTCATGTGTCGGCTTACATTACAGTTTGTTGTTTTTTGTGTAATACGTTTTGCAACCCGGCACTGTAAAAAAAAAAAAAATTAATTACGGTAAAATACCGGCAGATGTGGTTGCCAGAACTTTACCGTCATAAATATGGTAGCAACGGTATTGGTTTTACAGACTCAAGTTCAAATTTACAGTAATAAACCGTATTTCATTATCTGATATAATGTTAATTTACTGACAAAATGAAGTATTAATATCTGTTTTGTACCACTGTAACATACTGAAAACCAATCACAGCAGTGATGAGTCACATGATAAATCAAAGCTCATCACAAGCTGATTTACCACAAGAAGATTAATACAATTCTATGGAAGCTGCACAGTGTCATCGCACAAATACTATCATGGTAACATACATGAAATTTAAAAAAAAAATGCAATAAACATTAATTTAACAACATTACATGTAACATGAAACCCTAATGTAGAAAAAAACTAAAAGAAAACTATGTAGAAACAGTTATTTCAACTAAAATACATCAAATGTGAAGTGTCATGCAGGGAATTATGGGAATGTCAATTTACGTTTTTTCACAGTAAATTATACAATGAGTTGTTCTTTTTCACTTCCAAAAACTATTAATCTAACGGTATTTTACAGTACAATTACATTAAATGTACCATTAGATCCATCACATTTACCGTATATAGCAAGGAAACTTTCTGCTAACCAATTAACAGTTTAGCACTGTAGGATTTTTACATTTTCTTTACATTTTTAGTCTTTTACCGTTAAAATCACAATCATTTTTTTACAGTGGGCCAGTTGTCACCATATTCCACTGAAATGCAAACATAGGGCTGTGACGGCATTGGATTTTTTCTTACCAGTTAAAAAATAACATTCTATTATTTAAACATAAATATGAAACTAAAATATGTTTTCTTTAATGAGAACAACATGTAAAGTAAAGAGAAATTGAATGTCTCATGTGAGGGAGAAGTGCGATTTTTGAATAATAATCTAATAATTCCCAGACATGAAATGCCCATCTCTAGTATCCATAAATTTTGGATGGATGATGTAATAGGCTACTTCGTTTATTATTAACACAGGCTAATAAACATAATATTAGCAATAATAACATAAAACAATATATATTTCTATAACTTTGTTTTTTCGATATCTTTTAAGTTTAATAGGAATTATGGAACAGTTTATGTCATCGTTTGTAAGCCAATTTTTGTACAATAAAATATTCAGTTTCAACAAGTTGCGCTTGGATGAGTACGTTAATATCCACACTGACTGTTACACGAAAAACAAATGTCTAAAGAAATAGGAATCGAAGTTCAGCACAACTCACCAAAACTAGGCATGTTGAGCTTGCTTGTTCTTTCTGCAGCTTTCTCTTCTTTTGCTAGCTCTGCGAGAAACTCCTCACTAATGTTCTGTTTGAATAATGTCATCCGGCTAGCACTTTAACTGTAACTCATAGCCTAGCCATAACTGTTTACGTTATGCTTTTGTCCTTTATGCCTGTGTTTGTATGCACGTAATTGAACATTATCTGTAAAAAATCTAATTAAAATACAAACAAAGGAAAGAAAAGTGCGGTGACGACCTCAACACCGCGGTAGGCATCTCATTATTGCGGTTATCGTCACAGCCTATGCACACACTGATTGTGTGATGATGCAATTATCTGTAATGAGGGTTTAAGGATAATGAGGATTTATTACATTTTGTTTTATTTTGGTGATAACTCTCAAACTCACTGTGCTGAATGCTTCTTGGATTTCTAGTCAAAGATAACTAATGCAGCACTAAAGAAGACACGGTAAGCTTGGCTGATTTTAGGCTGAGTTGACTTTTTTTCTCAGTGAGGGAAGGGGGTGAGAGAGGGGCAATTCAAGAGTCACGGTTCGCGGTAAAAAATGATAATAAATAATATTAAAAAATAAATAAATAAAAAACGGTAAACTACTGGCAGCTGTCATTGCCAGCATCATACCGTAAAATATGGTGTGTTACCATTTTTGAAATTAACTGCTAAACAGCATATAGCTGTAGCTGACAAAAGAGTATTTAGCTGTTAATTTCAAAAACGGTAACGCACCATATTTTTTACCATACCATACAGAACACAATATATATAAAATGTAAAAAAAACGGTAAACTACTGCCAGCTGTCATTACCAGCATCATACCGTAAAAATATGGTGTGTTACCGTTTTTGAAATTAACTGCTAAACAGCATATAGCTGTAGCTGACAAAACAGTATTTAGCTGTTGATTTCAAAAACGGTAACACACCATATTTTTACGGTATGATACTGGCAACCACAGCTGGCAGTAGTTTACCGGTTTTTTTTTACATTGTATATATATTGTGTTCTGTATGGCTCAGATCTCTCATTAAAGATTATTTTTACACCCATTTCATTGGGGTTTAGGTGAAAACTGTGTGTTAAATGTATGACCACAACAATAAGAAGTATCATTCAGGTCTGGGAACTTTTAAGAGATCAAGTTTAGCATTACTAACTATTAGAAACTGTAATAGCCAATTAAAGGCACTTCTTTAATAGCCAGATGATTCAGAGAAACTAGATTAAAACAAAACTCTTCAGTATTTTGACTCGAGCAGTCCAAACGACTTCTCTACTGACTCAACTTGCAGGCTAGGGACAGGAAGCACTAAAGACTCATGGGTGATTTCCGTACAGCTTGAGAAAAGCGGCTTGCCGTCTCTTTTCTCTTGCCAAAACAAACAAGCCATTGCGAGGGGAGATATAGAGCAATTACCCAGCCTCCTCCTGTATTCTCTACACCACATTATAGCAGGTAACCCAACACTCTGAAAACCACTGTACACAATCACCACAACAGGCTTTTCACAGACCGTTTAAAGAGAGATAAATGATGCTTTTTGTGGCTAAACGAGTAATATGTAATCATCTATTCATGTCAAAGGAAGATTAGAAATGTCAGAAAACTATTTTTTTCTTGTGTCAAAGCCAGCATGTTCAAACGCAATGCCGTTTTAGAAACTAGTACGGTATTGGGGCGCTAAACAAAAAATATTTATTCTCAAATTCTCAAAATTTTGGGGTCAGGAAGATTTTATTTGTTCATTTTTAAAGAATTAATACTTTTATTCAGCAGGGGTGCGTTCAATTGATCAAAAGTTTACGTAATTTATTTATTTTTTTTAAATGCTCTTCTTTTTTAACTTTCTATCAAAAGAATCCTGAAGGATCACGGTTTCAACAAGAAAATATTAAGCAGCACAACTGTTTTCATGATTGATAATAATAAGAAATGTTTCTTAAAATGAGCATCAAATCAGTGTATTAGAGTGATTTCTGAAGGATCATGTGACACTGAAGACTGTACTGATGCTGAAAATTCAGCTTTGCATCACATTTCTAAATATATTGCATAAGAGACTTCTTTCAAAAACATTCACATTCTTCCAGATCCCAAATTTACAAATGGTAATACACTATAGCTAAGAGTTTTCCCAAAAACACTGACGTTACTACTCAAAAAAAATAATTATTTAGAGAAAAATTAGTACACTTATTATTTTTTTTTATATTAGAAATGAATAAAAATACATTAATACAAGATCTTGTTTCGATGACAATTTTGGCTAATGTATCAAATACAATACATTACAAATCAATACATTAAACTGGTTGAACATCAAGTTGTAAAATGTATACTTTTAGCTCCTGATATTAAATCTATTCCATTGATTTCTTGTAAGCACATAGAAGTGATACAAACAGCAATATTAATCTTGAAGATGCGTTCAGTCATCCGATTCTGATGAGAAAATCAGAGTTTTCCCTAAATCTAGAGCTAAGTCCCTCCACAGCTACTCCACATCTCCTGTTTACGGAGGAACAAACAGTACATATATGAAATAACAACCAGAATCTGAGCTAGTCTCATACACAAACCGTTTAGCATTTCATCCTGACAGAATGTTTGCAAGAAAACACAAACATTACGATTTCCCCACATCTCTGTTTATTGTGATTTGCGGTCAATATGAAGGCCATATGGATGAGGGAGCGTCTTTGCAACATTATAAAATCTCCATCAACAAACAGAGCTGCTTATTATCAGCAAGACCACAAGTGCCGTTTTCTGTTTATTAACGACGACCAATCGCACAACTCAAACTCAGGATGACAGTCTGATCTGCAGCGATCGAGAGGTATATCAGAACATGTTTAGACACAAACTCCTGTAAATAATCCGAAACAGGACGGCTCCCGCAGGACTGACCCCTGCTCCCTCATTCCGATCGGAGAATGGATGGGATCGCATTTATATTCTCCAGCTGGGAGCTGGAACGGCGAAAGCACACAAACTGTAGCATATTTTCCTCCCCATCTACCTCATTTTAATTATGATGTCTGCCGAGAAAGAGCCAAGTCAGCTTCTCAGAGCGATTTCATCGGCCACACATTTAATCTAATTCCTTTAATACTCTCAATGAACTGGAACTTAAAGCCGTAGCAAATAAAAGTTCCACGGGATGACCTAATATAGGACACGTATCAGGCCGGTTGGCTGCTGAGTAATGTTAAACTTTAATGCCGAGTGGGTCTCACTCTCTCTCTCTCTCTCTCTTTTCATACACAGCTTGAACTATTTACGACCGGCCTAAAAAAACGACTCCACCCTCTTGCTTTGGCTCCCCCGAGGTTCAGTGTGCATATATGGGCCGAAATGCTAGCTATGAACGAGTCAAGCTGTTGTTTGAGGGGAAGAAAAAAAAAAGTTAGCAACTTCTGTGGAGAACCATCATAAACTCACCAGTGGGCATATTATTGTTTAAACATCCCCAGCTGTTGCCTGCTCTGGTCTGGGCGAGTGAGTCACAAGGTGGTGCTTTTATTATGGCTTTGTTGGAGGTTTGTGTACATGTTGGAATGAAGAGGAAAGGTCCTTTCTTTAGGTTGCAATAATTAAAGATAATATACACTCGCATTAAAAAAGGGACGAAGCGCTCACTGGGGCAGCACCCTAATGTACAAAAGCAAAAAAGGTACATCTTTGTGTCTTATTTACCTTAACCTTCAAATGGTCTTCGTTTCCTATTTATACTTCTGGGCTTCGGGGTCTATACGACCCCAACAATTGATTGAGTAACTGTACAAAAAGTATACATTTTTAAATCATACAAATAATATATCTTTTTTTTGTTTGTTTACTTCTCATCTATTCATTAATGCTGTGTTTTTGGAGATATAAAGTACTTTTGTATCCATATACCACACAATTCCTCAACTACACCATTAGCTTGCATAATATTATTTTTTTTTATGATACATTGCATTTATGTTCTAGTACTAGGCCTTCATTTCTGTGTAAAAATTTTCTGATTTATGCCGGAATTTTTTTTTTTTTTTTTTTTTGACACATGAAGAAAATATATTTAGTTTTTTTTTTTTTTTCTCACATTTCCCATTCATTTCAATGTGGGGTAATATTGACCCCGGAGACCAGAAGTGTAAACATTTTTTTACATACCTTCAGAACAACCGAATCAAGGTCAGTTTTTTGTGCGTGTATAGATAGATAATGTATGAAAAGTCACAAAATCTTATTCCACTGAGATGAAGGGAACCTTTTTTTTATGAAGTAAAAGTCGATTGGGATCGTATAGACCCCATGATCCGATTGAGGGCTACAAGTATCCTAAAGGTACATATTAGTACATTTTACCTTGTACCTTAGGGTAGCTTTGTACCTTTATTTCTGAGAGTGCATAAATAATAAGACTCGTTTGGGGATCATATGACCCCTATTGGACGTGCTTTCTAGGTGGCGTTTAAGAAAGACATATGCGTTTGTTAAAAAACAACTAGAAGTTGCACAACGTAATGGAACAATGTCTTGAAATGCGTGGTAAAAAATTACTTCTTTTAACTTAAGACACTGCCCAAGGATGGATGGATGGATGGATGGATGGATGGATGGATGGATGGACAAGCGAGATAGATAGAGAGAGATGGATGGATGGATGATATTACAGTTTTCACAGTATTTTGGATCATATAAATGCAGGAAACAGACTTCTTTCAAAAACATTTTCAAAATCTTACAGACTCCAAATTCTACCTCTACTAATTGTGGAAAAGCTAGTCAAAAATTATATCTCTCTAGTATTTAAGTCAACATAAAATAAAAAAGACAACAAAAAAAAACACAAACTGCCCCATTTAGCTTTTTAATGCACACATTCTCATTCATAAGATGCACATTATTTAAAAAAAGTTTACCTTTGTAATCATGAAAACGTAAAAAACCTGCTCAACTTATATAATAAAAAATAAATAAATAGAAACTATTTTTCTTCTCTGCTGATATCACCAGTCCATCTTACTAGTTCAAATCCAACAGCCATACAAACATGTCAATCAAATCACAAATCAATCGATTCCCTTTGGATAAAAACATGTCTCAAGTTCTTGCAGAATATCCTGTTTCTCTCTAAGAGATGCCAGAAGTATCACACTGCACACACTGTTGACATTGACCTTCCATCATCACTGACGATTAGAAGAATTCGTAACCGATTAGTCAGTCAGTGCACTTCAAATATAAGCAAACTCCCTTGAGCACATCTTCACCATATCACTATATGACCATCTATCACTATATTCCCAAAAAAAACAACTCCAGAAAGACACCGAAAGCCCAGGCGCTGCAATAACTGCGTAAAAGTCAGCGGTAAAACACACAGACTGGTCATTTCTTACCTTTTTCAGGTGGCCACTTCGAGTCCCAACGAACACCACCGAATAATCTCCGTATGTGTACGCAGCCACGGACGCCATCCCGTCAGAGCGGTCGTCGAACAGAGGAGTGCCCTCGATGACCCTCAATCCTCCGAGAGGCTGGTTCAGAACCAGGCCGCAGAAATCATCACCAATCTGCTTGGGCTACGGGACAGAAAACAGCAATGGATGAAGAGTAACTATTTTGGTTGGATTTTTATATTTTTTTCTGTAGAATGAGTATAGTGTTTGGTGAAAAGAATGGCATATTGACTGGGAATAGTTGATTCCCAATGAAGTAAAGATTGATATTGAAGAAGATATTGGAAAATAGTGAGAAAACGCCTAATTATTTTGCATTAAATTGATGCAAAATCAAGTAGAAATGTGCTTTGAGAGTTATTTTTTCGGAGGATGTTGTCAGCACATGTGTTTTGTGTATCTGGAATGCATTTATTGACAACCTACCAAACCCACTAAGGATATGATGAAAAAAAATAAAATAATTTTTCACATTTTTCTGATAAAAAAAATAAAGGGTGCATACACTAAAATGGCCAGATGCATGTGATGTGATGTATGTCGGTGTATGAATGAGTGTATGAATGGGTGAATGTGAGGCAAATGTAAAGCGCTTTGGTGGCCATTAGGTCTATGAAGGCGCTATATAAATGCAGTCCATTTACCATTTGTCCTTAGGGTCAAAGTTAACAGAAAAAACACAAATAAAAAGTATGGCAGATAATGTCAGGTTCAACCTATTTTATTGAGCTTTTGAGACTTTGGCTCCCCGACATTAGTTATTATTTATAAGATTGTTTTTGTGTACAGTATATATTCTGACCTGAAATGGGCCATGTGTAGAAAAAAAAAATAGAGTAAAAAGTCTGAGGGTACATTAAAAGTGTGACTTTTTTTTTAAAATAACCAAGTAAATTAAACAAATTATTACACTGATGTATTGTAAACAATGAATGGTGTAAAACTAACATGAAATATTTAAGATTCAGTAAAAACAATTACACGATAGGGTATAAAATAAATACGAAATACTAAAGATTCGGTAAAAACAACTAAATCACGATAGGGTTAGCGATTCTGTTACAGTGAAAAAATGTTATATTCAAAATTAAGACAAAGAGAAGAAAATACAGCCGTCTCGTTAATCTAAAAGCATTATTTAAACCATCGAGGCCCTTGTTGAGGACATTAAAGGTCAAATAAAAATGCATAAAGCAAAAACTGATTTGTGGCCTGGATTAAATACATAAATGTATTTACTTATCAAAAAAATACATCCACACAAGCAAATCCCAAGACATAATATCCTGAAGACACAGCTCTCTCCAGCTGTCGGCAAATCCCAGCATCTGAGACAGGAAGTGCCTGCTAATAGAGAAGAGCCACCCAAACAGAGGCTGTGAAAGTGAGCCCATGGGGATCAGACCAGGGCCTGGCGCGCACCGACCGGTGAGACATGACATCATCCTGCAATCTACCTCACTGTCAGTGCTTTATCACTTTAGATGTGCTCTCTCCCGAAAGAGGCACCATTTGCCCTCAGCGTGTCTCTGAAAAGCATTATTTCAGCGGATTTTAACGGACACAGAGGGAAAAAAAAATCCAAGAAAATCACTTCATGTCATTTCACCTCAAGGAAATGTCAGAAGAGTTATTCAAAAATCAATTGCGTTAACTAACATCTGCACCATGTGGCCGAACGATGATGTCATCGAGTGCCCAACCTAAGTCTCTCGGTTCGTCCTGGAGGTGAACTGTTGGCCAGATTCTCAAAAATTAACTGAACACACACAGCTCTTTAATCTCGCTTCCTCTGGACCCTGGTCTCCAACGGCACACACACAGTGCAGCGCGAGGTCAGGGTGAATGATATCAGCTCGAACGGCAAGACGTTTTGCGGCGGTAATGACAAACACAAAGGTGGTACAGCAACAGCTGAATTTTTTGGCACCTTCCACTCGAATTCTTCCGAGACGATGGGCGTATAAAGAGCGTGCCGTTGAATGATGATTTGGGGGGGGTGGGCTGGTCGAACGGGTTGTTTTTGTGCATGCATATGAAGGGTAAATGTATTAAACGAAGCATGAGCTTGCGGCAGACACGCACGCTCTCATTATAAGGGGAGGTCTGTTGCCGTGCATGAGAAAAAGCTAATAATACCGCGACAGCCGCAGCGGTGGAATCAGGAGCAGATTTGCATCAGTCATGGGGAACCCTGTTGGTGCTCATAAAAACAGCCACAGCCACTCCCCCCCGAATGAACGAGGGCATCGGCACTCGCCATCTTCGCCCCATCTGCTCTGGCTGGGCCGCGAGGTGTTGTGCTATTGTTCCCGCCGCAATTACAGACGCGGACGCAAATTGTCCTCTCGTCTAGTTGTCCTCCAGGCAAGAAAAAAGAAAAAAACAAACTCTCGCAGTTTGCAAACGCTTTTTTTTTTTCACAGGGGGAAAACATTGCTACTGTAAAAAAACGAGATTTTAAGTTTACAAGCACAGAGTTCGTAAATAACTACCAGACAACTAACATATCAAACGACATGCAGCAAAATGATTCAATATGTACGCTAGGGTTGGTTCAAAACCAAACTTTTGGCTTCGGTATCTCGATACAAACTAACAGTACATAGAGTCTTGAAAATGCATTATAGATTTGCATTGAAAACATAAATGTTTAATAAACTTTTTTTTGCAGATAAGGTATATATTTAAATATAGAAAAGTCTAATTACAAATGACCATCAAAAGGTGCAAGTCTCAGCATATACGTATATATATATTTTTTAAAAGATTGCAAATTATTTATTTGAATATTCCAGTACATATATCATAATTTAGCAATAAAATATCAACTATTACTCAAATAGACATAGGCAAACATGAAAAATGGCTGAATTTGGCAGCATAACCTTTCTTAAGTGCACCCTTTATTCCTCAGCATGTGTAGTAGTAATGTGCATTAGCCTTTGTAGCATTCTGGATATCATAGAAATAAATTTGTTTTTTTAAATTAATTCCATAATCAAATTTCATTCTAAAATCATACATTGATGCATCCTTAATTCTTTATTCCGTTTTCAGGTAGCATCACATTGTCATCTGGTACTGAAAAGTGCAAAATACTGGTATTGTACCATGGTACGTTTGACACCAACCCTAGTGTATGATAATTATCTACAAAATGACAGGATGCTTAACCCTTAGGTAATGCGTAATAACCCTTGCTTGATGTGAACACACTTTTTAAATGATTTTTAAATTGTAGAAGAAACCTCTGCCTAGCTTCAAGGCAGATAAATAGCATACAATCACAAATGTGATTTGTCTTTGCTCACTACATTACAGGAGACAAATATTAAAGATTCATAAATAAAGCGTCAAGGGTTTCAAGAGACTGACTATGTGTGGTACACTTGACTGGTTTAAAATGTCAGAGGCGTATTGATTTTGATGTCTAGCCATCACCTTCTTCATCTCTCACATAATAAGCTATTGCTTCCTACCCTGTCTGGTTTGAATAGATTTTTCATCAAAGATACATTACATCAGATTAAGATGTGTAATCATGTTAGACAGTTTCCCCAACACAGGCATTCCTGAAAAGTCTGCAACGCGTCACAATTAGGTCAATGGGAATCATGTCTAGTATCCACAAATTAGGTTTTCAGGAACAACAATAGAAATAAAATGGAAAACAGACTATAGACTGAAGGTCTGCAATTATGTGAGCATTAAATCTCTCTGTTACTGTACAGGTATCTATAATGACACTGATAAGCTTTAATAACATGATTTAAACAAGGACATGGGTCAACATGGAAATAACAATCAAATTAACCAATCAGATTTTAGGGTGCGAGGCTTCAAAAATATTATCAACCCATCTTTTATTTTTTTTAGGGCTTGGATATGGATAGGCACGATCCACCAACATAAAAAATTATGACCAATACCAATATACTGATAATTACATTAATGTTATAATCGGCAATGAGTAAAAGGATACAATTTTAAATGTATACTACTTTGTTACAATTAAAATGTAATAAAATGCTAAACTTTTGATTGCAAAAAAAAAACTTATTTAGAGCAAAAATAACTATATTGTGATATATATAGTTATTGTGAAATAAAATTACTCATATTTTGGTCAACCCTCAGCAGCGCAGTCTCATCCCAAGACGTCATATAACTGACGTCTTGGGACGTCTTTTGACCATAAGTCAACATCCGCCTTTTAAGGGTTATCGGATCCTAACCCTACCCCAGACCTAAACCTACCCCGTCACCTAACTGACGTTAAAGGTAAAGCATCAGTTGTATGACGGCCCAGGATCGTCAACCAACCGACGTGTAAGGGTACCCTAAAAAGGCAGATGTTGACGTATGGTCAAAAGACGTCAGTTATATGACGACTTGGGATGAGACTGTGTTACCCTCAGCAACCTCTTTGGGAAACCAAAGGAAACCATGCTTCAAGGAAAAAAAAAAAAAGAGTTAAATCGTCACCATAATCTATTGCTGCCTATCACTTTAAGTTAAGTTATCAAAGACAGACAGAGAGAGTTCAATTCAAAGACTCACCGTATTAATACAAGGCAGCTCCTTGTTGAGCAACCACGGCAGAGACAGCTTTCCTTCCCCACGGTAACACGACTTGATCCTCTCTCGCATGGCCAGGTTAATCTGGTGCAGTGTGAAGAGGCACAGCACTGTTTCTCTTGGTGGGTTAGCCCTGTTCTTCTGCCCCTGGGAGAAGATCACGAACAGGACATCCTCATCCTCAGACAGGCCAAGAGCCTGGGCCAGAATCTTCCCAGGGCGGTGTTTGTAGGCAGCTTGAACAAGTCGGTATTCCACACCATCCTTGGTGCACCCAAGCGGGAACTCGACGTAAGAGTAGAACTCAGTGTCGTTGGAGCACATGCGGACGATTTTCGAGGTGAAGAACTTCTCGCCAGTCGCGTCCACCTGGGTGAGTTGGGTATCCAGTTGCAAAGTGAGGAAATAGATGTACGTACGGCTGGAGAACCCATAAACGTAGTAGATGTCAAACGCGGGATATTGAGACAGGGTGTCTGAAGGTATCTTTATTTGTGAAGACACAAACTCATCTTGGTAGACCAAGCTGAACATGTTCACACTCTCCTCATCGGCCACCAGTTTACGGCTGGATAGGGTTGGAAAATACTCAGATTTGCCATCGATGGCAGCACCGATAAAGAGGCGACTACCACCTTTCTTTTTCTTCTTCAAGTCTCCGTCATCGTCGCCCACCACGACTCCAGCCATCCCATCTGACTCTTTGGCTCCCGAGAGGTAGTGTTCTTTACGGTGGTGCGGTTCACCGAGCTTGAAGAGATCCTCCAGCCGCAGGAACTGGCACACGCCCTGCCAGATGCTTCCACAGGCCACCAGGCGGTTGCCAGCGTAATCAACCAGCAGCAATTTGTTGACGTTGTCTGTGGATTCCAGATTCTGCTTGCAGGCTCGTACATTGGGGGGCGGGTAGCACTTGGCATTGTCGTCCACGGGACCCGTCTGGTGCGAACGTAGTTCGGTCAGATTGGCGAAGAGCTTGTAGACTCGGTTTATCGCGCCGACAAACACCTCGCCAGACTTGCGGTGCACCGTGAGGTGCGTGAGGCTCGTGTCTTTAACCCTGAAACTTCCGGTGACTTCAGGGTGTTCCGTAGGAGTCATGGGAAACGCCATGATGGTCCCGGTCAAAACAGAGACGGCAAATACCAGCAGCCAAAAGGACCTCATGATTCCAATCCTTCAATCGTGGGGGGGAATGAGACGAAGCTCTTCCCTCAAGCTTATTCCAGGCTTTTTCTTCTTTTGCTGTCTCAGTGGTTCATGTCTACAATGAAAGGGAGAGAAACGAGAAGAAAATGGATTATGCAGGCAAAGCAATGTCTTATCTTTAAAAGTTTAATTGCATTAAAGGGGTCATCACACTTTAAGATTTGACTTTTTACCCCAAGGCAATGTTTTTTGCAATTTAGTTTTTTGTTGTAATTTAGTTTTTTTGATCCACACTCTGAACCTTATAATCAAACATTCTGTTTCTTGCTGGTTTGCAATATAGTATAATATAGTGAGTGCTGACTCAGTCTTCAATAACAACCTCTTTCTAAAGCTGTAATACCTATCAGGATCACAAAACAACCAACGCTAAAAGAAATCAAGCAATTGATCATGCAATGATCATGCATCTAGTAACAATACACTTCATCTACTTCTTTGGAAGGATATGCAAAGCTTCTAGTGTTCTATAAAACCACAAACAAGTTTACCAGATTTTCCCACATTTTACTGCGAATCCATGTAGCTCAATCAACCAAGTCTACCATTGTCTACCATAAAACATCCAACTTCCTCTGTATTACCACAACCGTGATCAGACGAGCCAAGTTTCAGAACATTGAAAATGCACTGTGTAAATGTGTATAGTCATGTGTTGCATGTATTCATCTGTCTTGTACACATGTACAAGAGGTGTTTTTGGTAAGCAGGGCAGGGCAGAGAGGAAATATAAAAGGAGGCGTGAAAGGAGAGAGGACAAGGTCTGGGCCGGTTTCACAAAGATTGACTTTGAGTATGACTTAGATATAGTAGATAGTCAGACTTCAGATAGATATCTAAATCAGACTGTTGCACAAAGCACTTAAGACTCTGACTATCTTAAAGGGATACTCCACTTTTTTTGGAAATAGGCTCATTTTACAACTCCTCCAGAGTTAAACAGTTGAGTTTTACCGTTTTCGAATCCAGTCAGCCGATTCTCTGATATTCAGAAGAATATCAGTAACCAGACAGACTTCAATGAGACCAGAAACTGTCTGGTTACTGATATTCTTCTAAATATCAGAAAATCGGCTGAATGGATTCGAAAACGGTAAAACTCGACTGTTTAACTCTGGGGGAATTGTAAAATGAGCCTATTTCCAAAACAAGTGGAGTATCCCTTTAAGTAGGACTACACTACAATGCTTTGTGGGTAAAATAAGACACATTTCAAAACAAAAAACATGGCAGAAAGAGTAAGCGCATTCAACCGCTCAGTGCGGTTTACCCCAGCGAAAATATGTGTTTGTTGGAGGAGTATAACAGTTACAAGGACTTTTTACTTGGGAAACTTAGCGGAGAATGTAGTAACAAGAAGAAAAGTTTAATTTGGAAAAAGATTGCTACGACAGTGTCTGTATTGCTACCGGTCTCGTATCCGTATCTCGTATTCCGCTCCTCCGTGAGAGATACGAGAACGGTGGGTCTCACAGGTGTCGCTCATTATCACTCACGCCACCGGCCTCGCGTCGTTCTCACGTCCCTCGAGTCTCGACCTCATCCTGCTCGCCACAGACAGTTAACAGCGTTAATCCGACCGTTGAGCGGAGCGTTAAAGGCGTTCAGAAAATATACAAAAATATATTTCCAGTAGGTTACTGCGGCCCCTGAAAACTCTTTCCCTTCTCATAGCTCTCTCCATAACATCGTCATCAAACCACAAATTATGAGCCATTTTCGCTTTTCTTTAGGCTGTTTAATGTAAATGATTATTACTGCTGGTTGCCAAGGTAACAGAGTCTTAGACCTAAGTTAGCCTGGGGGTAAGCTGTCTAAATTAAGTCGGCCTTTATTTTTGTGTAACAGTCTAAACTATTCTACATTAAACTAGTCTGAGAGCTAATTTTAGACTTGTCTAACACTATAGACTGGTCTAAAATAGCTTTATGAAACGGCCCCATGACTTTCAGCTGGTCGTCAACTCCTGTTATCCTTCTGAAGCGCCTCCGTGGGACTCAAGACAGACGCGGCGGTCATTAAAATTAACGTTCACTAACGTTCCCACAGCTCTAAGCCAAAGCGTTCTTGGAGTTTCTTACCGGGGATAAAGATTTCTAGTGCGATGAAGATTGACAACTGCCGATTTTAAAACCCAACAATCAGAATTTCATCACTTCTGCCTGAGACTCAATCCATCCCTGCCATTTGGAGGCATTAGTGACTCAGAGTGGACTGTGAGCCAGTGCGTGACAGCTGGGTGAGGGGATTTTGGGGGTATGTATTGATCGAGTGGCTTCTGTTGGTGCCAAGCCTTGTCACTCCTACTCCTTTCACTCAATGGATTGCTAATAAACCTTTATGGTCATTGCAAGCACTAATCCCAAGCAAGCGCATTTGTTAATTAGGAAGCACCCCTTAACCAGACAGCAAAAACAGGGATGGGGAATAAGGAATTTAATGATTCTGGTTCAGATTCAGATTACACTAAGTGATTCTGGCTCATTATGATTTGGAGAAGAAAACGATGGACAGTAGAAACCCTCTTCAAAGGCCAGTTGTCAAATATAATGCAATAATGCTGGGTTCCCACACCAATACTTTTTCATGACCTTTTCAAACAATTGTGATTATTGACAAAGTATTTAAAAAAATGATTCAAATTACAATCAATTTGCTAATGTATCATTCAGAGCAATTTGCGAACTGGTTTGACCAAATAATTCAAAAATCCAAATTGTGGTTACAAATCAGAGCTAAATTTCTGCCAATTAAATATCATAGAACAATTTACATTAATTTTAGAAACTCTATGATTTTATTCCTTTCCATAACTTTCAAGGCCAGGAAAATTCCATTTTAAAATTGCTTGATACGTTTATCCATGTTTTCAATGCCCCTGGAAAACCCTCATGCCATGAAAATCATTCACTTCCAGTATCAGATCTCCAGACTAACATTTGAATAAAATAGCACATCTAGCCCACAAATAATACACCAATTCATTTTCAGAGTAGAAATAAACTAAATGTCTGGTCTATACAAAAGACCAAGCATAAATTGATCAATACAATATTATAGAAATAACCATTAAAGATTTGTTCTTATACACCACAAGTTAAACAAGATTTCATCTTTAATATGAATAAGTATGAATAAATAATTTTTACTTTTAAACTTTTAAAGTTGCATTTGTTTGGTACTTTGTTCAATCTCAAAAAACGATATTATTGAAAACATAATTGAAAGTCAACAGTAAATTGCAAACATTACATTTTGCTGCAAGTGTTTTGTTACACTATAATTACTAAAACTGAAACTAAATATAGAAAAACTAAATAGAAATGTGTTCCAAAAATAAAAATTAAACAATTAATGAAACTAACTGAAAATAAACTGAAATTTAAAGGAAATTTGAAAATAATATTCAAATAAAAACTCATTTAAAAATGCTAAACTTTTATAACCATGGTGCTGCGCAGCTCAAACGAGAAGTGGTTTCGTTCCGCTTTAGTTTGCGGCTCAATCTTTTTCATATGCAACAGAAATTCAGTTGGGCAAATTGGAACCAGTGCGACCTCGAACAAAACTTAGTCGCACCGGCAAGAAAAAAAGACCATTTGGTTGCAGTCTATAGCCCTGAGTATTTCAAATAAAAAAGGAACTAGTTCTGAATAAGAACCTTTCGCGATTTTTAAACCTGAGCAAGACACAAGACGACAGAGAGAAGACAGTAGAAACACAGCAAGAGGTTGTAGCACCATTTCATTCACTCTGAAAATTGAACAAGCGGTTTGCAGATCAAACACGTCGTTCGTTTGTTCAATCACTGCTTCCCCCCACTGGGCAGAACAGCAGGAATGAAAGAGGTCTGCATGGCTTCTGCTGTCTGTCTCCCTTTCTTTCGGTCTTTCTCTCCAAAGAGAAGGGAAGGGAAGGGTCAGGAAGGGCCGCATTAAGCACAAACGGGCGGAATAAGGCTTCACTTCAACCACAACCTAAGCACTACAGTTTTTCTGCATGTGGCAGGACTAAAGAGTCTTGCTTAAATTTGTCTCTGCATGGAAAACATGTGCTCCAGCTATACTGCCACATTTCTTTTATTGAAGTTTAAATACTGGTAGCGATAGAATAATACATCACAATTTCTAATTCTCACTATACAGTATAGTTACTTTAGGTTCAATTAATGAAAAAGCAGGTCATCTAAAGGACAAATCTCCCGTTGGATAAAAGCAAAGCAAATCGCATAACAATAACAACATCTGAAGGATGATTTGCCATAGCCTATATTAAAGGGAAAAATGAAAATTAAGTCATTAATTACTCATTAAAGGTCTTACGGGGTTGGTACAGCATAGGGGTGAGTAATTAATGACTTCATTTTCTTTTTTGGGTGAACTATCCCTTTAAATCACACACAAAAAAATTGCATGTTTCAGATATTTACCTTGACGCCATGTAATAAAGCGCACCTTTGAAAGATTCCTCTAAATTTAACATGGCAAGCAAAGCTGGAAGAATCACTGCAGCCTTTCAGGTTCCTAAAATCTGAAATCCTTGCTCATTGTATTATAATGATGTATTGTAATACATTCCCTGATTTGCAGGAGAAGCTATTGAACAGCAATCACACTAATTTGATTAGCACAGTGGAAGCCGGCTGGTGCCAGTGCAAAAGCTGAATGCCTAAGCAGAATGCTTGAAACCCAGAAAATACAGACAGAGAGAGAAAGTCACATAAGCGTCAGGGGGTATATCTGCTCAGATCTAAGCATTACTGTACATCTTAATAGCAGCAAATTAGGCAGATCATAGTCTTTACAGCTGTTTTCATAATGCTAAACACACAACGGGTGGCCACGGAACACTGCAAACATTAAATATATCAATAAATGAATTCATTTCCCATCAAAACAGAGCACAGATAAAGCAAACACACAATCTGCAAGAAATAAGGCGGCACCGGAAGCATTAGCGTCCATCAGTTGAGTTGCCAAATCTATGACCCAAAATAAATATATGTGTAAGAGTGTTTATGCGCTCTGCAATTTTTCAAGACCATCAATATTTCTGACAAACGCCCCCCTGTGACCTTTCTGCCCGTCCTGAACTGTAAACAAGAAGCCGGGTGGAATCCTGATGAGACGAGCGGCGCCGTGCCCATAAAACAACCCGCTTCACATGCCAGTACGTGCCCGTGTGTTTGCTTTTCTTGATGGCACAGGTGAAATGGACTCATCTGTTAGCTTTGTTTTTCAACACTAATTTTAACCCTCTTCATCACTGGTGAATTGGCACATCAATCAGTTGTGGAGAAATAATGGACAATTTCAGATTGAGCCCTCGAGTCCAACGGCACAAAACTCAGTGAAAGCGGGTAGAGAGGGCCGCAACGATCTAGAGCAATATGAGAGCTCGTGGTTAGTGGTTCGGGAAAGAGAGAGAATCACACGATCACCTGACACGCTACAGTCGGGGTGAAGCGAGTGCCGTGAAGTATCAATAAAACAGAAAATATTCATTTATTTCCTTTCAGGAAAACGGCTTCGAGACGGTTCAAGTTCTGAGACATGTCTGCCGTGCTTTGGCAAATTCACTAAATGATTTTAAATGACACAGGCAGGTAATAACCCATAGAAATATTTACCAGGGAAATCACAGTCTCTGTCAAAACAACCAAAAAAGCACCAATGGAGAGAAAATAAATTGATACGAGGATCTAAAGCAGGGTTTTTCAAAACTGTGGTCAGATGTTATATGGTAAATCGTTGAATGGGAGAAAACTGAGTAACAGTTTATTTTAAGGTGATGTAGTTAAGGTAATGTTATTACTATAGTAGTAATTTAAAAGTCTGAACATGCAATACAGATACGGATTTAACTACTGTGACTTAAAAAATATCTTAAAATTAAATAAAACCACTTTTCCTAAAGTACAACACAGTCTTTTCAATGAATGATATATGCATTCATTGAAACACTCATTCATTTTAACAGGTTAATAGATGTTTTCTTCGGGAGTATATGGGTTTGTACATTTTTTTCCATTCTAAATGAATGCATTACAATTTAACTAAACCCATCATATTGTAGTCGACTTAATCTACTGTAGATTCAGTCGACTAAAATCATATTGAATTTCGTCGACTAAAACTACAAGACTAAAACAATTCAGATGACTAAAATATGACTAAAAGTAAATGGCATTGTTTTAGTCAAAAGACTAAAACTAAATAAAAATTTGCTGTCAAAATTAGTAGTAATAGTAAATAAATTATGCATAAACTATAGTCCAAACTCCAAACCAAACTGTACATTTGGTTAATTAATATTACTCAGTACTTATTTGAGAAAGTACACTGTAACATCACCTTAAAATAAAGTGTAACCAAAAACTGCTCAAGTTTTTGTCATGTGAACATTCACCCAAAAGAGAGAGAGAGAGAGAGAGAGAGAGAGAGAGAGAGAGAGAGAGAGAAATACATCACTAGTCCATCTAATCAAGGACTCACAACAGCATCCTCTTCTCCTCACTTCTGTAATGAGGGTCAACAGCTCTTGATTACAAAGAAGACGAAGAAAAAAAATGCTATTTCACGGGATTGGACACATGATATCACACATGGATGAATCCACACTGGGACCGATCAGTCTAAGTGGGAAGCATAAACGTATATCTCCATTTTTTCCTGAATTTTTCTTCCCATTTTCCATGTAAAAGAACACACCAACCACAACCCATTCACATAATTTATATATATATATATATATATATATATATATATATATTTAAAAAAAAATATATACCATTATATATATATACCAAATATACCATTAACAACTAGTTCGACACACATGCATGACACTTAAAATTTCCGACATATTACTAAATAAACATGAGTCGTCTGTGAATAACTAAATCCACTAAATCAATATCAGACAAAATGAGAAAGTCTCGCTGTGGACTGTGACAGATTTATGTTCAAAGATATGAAAATGATCAATGTATTGACTTCTAAATCCACTTTTTGAAATGTCAATTCAACGCTTTCCTCTGCCACATTCATTTAGGTGATTTTTCTCCGAAAATATTGATATATGTGATTAACTGTAATTTAATTTGATGAATTAGCTGGCTTATTATCCAATTCATTTAATCAAAGATTTGAATTGATTGACAACCCAAATATAAAACAAAACCATTGTCAAAAGTGGAACAAATGCCTTCATATTAAAGGCAGACTGTTCAAACCTTCCTCCCATGCCTCTTATTCTCTACACAAATATTGTTTCAAATGAAAAAAAGAGCAAAGTAAAATAAAGCCCAAGTCATCTGATATAACTGACAGCGCTCGAGGCAAATATCATACGCTGTATCTGTTGGCAAGACGCTGCCGTGGCCATAAGCGATTCTGTCCTCGACTGACCACAATATCAACAACGGGCCGAACCCTTCACACATACGATCCTCGAAATAATTCGGCATCACATATATAATGCACTTCTCTTCTGAGGGTCCTAACCTTCAGCATTATGAGCTCTCAGGGTCACACGAGGCGGCTGAGGCACCTCCATGTGTCCTCCGATTGTTTCCTCTTTTTGTTATTTTAGTTTTGAGTCTCATCCTGTTGGAGGCCGGGGTCAAATATTTTGTTACGTTCTCTCTTTCACTCCTGAAATGATTTTCTATGCAGGGGGAAAAAAAGCATAAGAAATATATTTGTAGCACTACCGCTATTGAAAGTGCGGTATAACTAAAACGAGATTTACTGACTTACTAACCCAAGTCAAACAAAGTGCAGCTGCAAATTTCTAGATTATGGTTTTGATATTAATATATATGGTCTATGATATTAAATATGACTCGGGTCACCAATAGTCAGCCAGGCAAAAATCTCAAACACAAAAAGTTATTACCCTTATGAGGAAAGGAAATATAAAACTTTGAATGTAAGAAAGCATGCAGTCAGTTCAACAGTTTATAATGTGTTTTTAACATTATTTAACACAAATTTTAGGGTTTGTTGTTGTTGTACAAGAAAAGACATTTTTAATATTGTAATTAAACAGTCAACATTTGGGTACACATCAACACAACCCAATCTGCCTCATTTTCATTCTCAAAACATTAAATATGGCATCTACACTGTAAAAAATAATCCTGATTTTAACGGTAAAAGACGATGTAAAAATGCTACAGTGCAAAACTGTTAATTGGTTAACAGAAAGTTGATTGTTGGTTGTCAGTGTATTACAATGGTACAAAACAAATATCAATTTATCAAATGGTTGGTAAATCAACATTTTATCAGAAAGTAAAATACTATTTATTACTGTAAATTTTAAGCTAAATCTGTAAAACCATAAACATTCCTACCGTATTTTTTACGGTAAAGTTCTGGCAACCACAGCTACCGTTTTTTTACCGTAAAAATTACAGTTTTAATTTTTTACAGTGATGACTAACTATAAGAAATGGATGGGCGATGCTGTCACAATTATTTTCTGGCAGGATCACGATGTTATCACGATTCCTTTTCATGTTGTTTTTAAAGACTATTTTGCAAGTCACTGAACAATACAGCTAAACTAATGTCCAAAATAAAACCGTAAGTTTTACGGTGAAAAAACGGCAGCTGTGATTGCCAGAACTTTACGGTAAAACATACGGTAGCAACGTTATTGGTTTTACAGACTTAACTTAATTTACAGTAATAATAACCGTATTTCATTATCTGATATAATGTTAATTTACCAACCTATTGAAGTATTGATATTTTGTACCATTGTATTTTACTGACAACCAACAATCATCAGTCACATGATCAATCAAAGCTCATCACAAACAGCTCTTCCACATGAAGATTTATATATAAAGAAGAAGCACAGTGTAATTCACACAAATATTAAACACCATCATGGTAACACACATGAAATAAAAAAAAATCCAACAAACATTAATTTAACAACTTTAAACTTAACATAAAACTCTAATGTACATAACTGATTAGAAAAAAAAAACAAGAAAACTACGAAGAATATTTCAACAAAAATACAAAAAAATGTGACGTGTAACGCAGGGAATTATTGGAATGTCAATTTACGGTTTCTCACTGTATTATACAATGAGTTGTTAATTAATTATAATTATACAATGAGTTGTTCTTTTTCAATTTCAAAAACTGTTTATTTAACGGTATTTTACAGTAAAATTACATTAAATGTACCATGAGATCTATCACAGTTATTTACCGTATATAGTACGGAAACTTAAACCAATTAACAATTTTGCACTGTAGCATTTTTACCGTTAAAATCACGATTTTTTTTTTTTTAACAGTGTAGCCTTACACAACTAGAGCTGCACGATTCTGGATAAATTGAGAATCAAGAGTTTGTGGTTTCAAACAGAGATCTGATTCTCCAGAACAGAAAACTAAACAAAATCACAGTAGAAGGCAAAAATTATTTATACGCGCTGTAAAAGACTGCACTAACAAAATGACTTCAGACAAACCATAAAGGCTATGTTTTTATTTGATCTGTCAGTAGCCTATTCTTGTCTCTTACCGGACTGTCTGAAATCCATATTTAGCTCCGCATAGCCCATCATAAAACAAAGCAACTCTTTTTTTCATGAGCTTCCTCTGTTTCTCTGACTGAAAAAGTAACTGTATTGTGCTAAAGCTCCTCAGGGCCAATTTTTGGTGGCATATTTGTAGAAATTATCATTATTTTCCAAAATGTGATGTAAATATGATAAACCTGTTGACTGAAATGTTCTTTAGGGAACCAAAAACGGTTCACTGAAACCCCCCTTTTGGAAAACTTTATTTCTTAAAGTGAGTTATCAACAAGATCTCCAAATACTAATCAAAGAACAGGACACTTCCACCTTTAGCATTTCAAACCAAACCTTAATCCAATATTACGAGACAAATCCACTGGCCTAAAGCAAAGCATTCGCATTGGAAAGGCAGCAGGCAGAGAGAGAGAGAGAGCGAGAGAGCGAGAGAGCTTGAGAACAGACAGTAGCTATTGTTCAGCGATTAGCACAAGCCGTGACTCCACATGGCAGTTGTACTCATGGCTTACTCACACTCACAGGATGAGCGCACTGTTTTATTCTACACAACCAACTCACTCAAGGATGCACGGCCGCTTGCTGACATCACAAGGCCGGAGTACGCAGGACAGTAACCTTGCTCTGAGGCGAGCGAATCACAGCGCAGATTTACAGTTCAGATTTATCCTCAGGTGCTCGGCCGGTGGTAATCAAACAGACAGCTAAATAGCATGTGTGTTGATGAAAGAGGGCAGAGGGCGACGTCTGCTGTGTAGATATAGAGATGATCACAGCCTGCACAAGGTCAGCACAACTGTACTTCAATTGACGAGGACGGGTTATTCATTAACCAGCACTGATCTCATCAACGCAACATCATCTAATAATGCAGCAAGAAAAATAGACTTATTTTCTTTGGATGGACTAGCGAAGTAGGCATCCATTTAGGCTGCTTAAACACATTCATCGGGCTTGTTTTGAATTCAGTGGGTGTTTGTTTCAGTTCTGGGGGTAAAAACATGTGGCCTATAATTCATCTACACATGTACGTGAGCAGAAACGCCAGGTAACGTGGGATGCCTATAGGTTCACGTACTAGAGCCATAACAGCAGACAGTCGTCTCCTCGCTTGCAAACAACTTTCTATTTTTACATCAGTGGCCAATTTGTTCGGTTAATGCGCTGATTGAGTTTATTTATGGAGGTATTTCCAGCCTAAATCAATCCATTTAGGTTCGCTACACTGCAGTTTCATCTATCCTAAAGAAAATGTAATTTCACAGAGGAGCCAATCGAGCAAAACACCGAATGAATATGGAAACTTTAATATTGTTCAGTCTCCATTTAAACCAGATTACAAAATAAAATGCATTTTGGACTATTGGAAATACATACGCATCGATTACGTGCATATGTAAAATATTTATAGAGATATTAATAGAGGGAGAGAAATTGAATATGTAATACATACATGCATACATGCATATACACATTAAATACATATATATATAAATATATATATATATATATATATATATATATATATATATATAAAACACACATATACATACAAAGTGTGTCACAAACATACCGGTACACACATATATATAGTACATACATACATACATACATACATATAATAATATAAACAATCAACATTTTTATTTTTTAATTCTGTGTGACTATATATATATATATATATATATATATATATATTGTAAAGATACATACATTATATATATAGTAAAAAAATAAATATACATACATTATGCATACATATAATTGTACATATATATATATATATATATATATATAGTCACACAGAATTAAAAAATAAAAATGTTGATTGTTTATATCATATATAGCTAATATAAACAATCATTTAAAATATGTATATAAATAATGTTAATTTATGTAAATAATAAATACTTTATTATTATTATTATTTTTATTCATTTTGTTATTATTTTTTTACATTTAATTTACTTATATTTTCATTTTCCCATGCAGATAATCCATCATTTCCGCAAAGCATATATTCCGATGTAAAGATTCGAGATTGTTTTCGGCGTTGTGTTAAAACATCGTTTTCTCGGTCCCTTTCTCCACAGCACCTAACATTCTCCAGCGGAGCTCAACCTAATCTCACACCGGGTGAGAGCATCCCTGATCCGGCTACTGCAGGCAGCCACAGCCCCTCTCCTCTCCACCCAGACGTGGAGCAAACTGCCACCAAAGGCTTTGAATGATCAGATTTGCTACAGACCCATCATCAAGTGAATCTTACTGAGACTATCTCAATGCATTAATTACCCATGCAAAAAAATAAACGAAATCAATGCGCAAATTAAGCAATACATTTGATTTTAGTTTAGGCTTTAATAGGTGGAACAACATTTGGGTCATTTGCCTAGAGGAAAACAATATTTCAGTCATGTGACTGTTACAGATGTGACAGACAAACAGATTGAGTGCGCACGATAACACCTTTTTCCATACATCTATTTAATCTGCCTGCCTTAAAAAACTAAACCAACGTTATTTTCTCTCATTGTGAGCCCTGATTGTGGTGCGTACTGTTTATCTAAAGCAACTTTCCTTCCGAAATGTCAATATGCATTATATCCATGCACAACCACCAACAGGCAAGACTGAAATAATTATTTATTGTGATTTGGCTTCTAGAAACAGTCAAGTCATTTTAATGCATTTAATGCACAGCACAAATGCACGGGTATTTTACCTCCTTTTTAGCTAAACACTGGTTTTAATGCCCCCTTTGTTCTTGCTGGCTTTATTGACCACATCCATCAGGATCCTTTCCACACATCAGTTTAACCATCTATTCTCTCATCCACGAGATAGCATTGTTTTTTTTAATAGTAAAAGAAGCATGCGTTACATCTCCAGATCATGCGATTTCAGTACAATAAAGCCATGCATCAGAATGAATCATTCGCGCGAATGTGTATCACTCGTACCTGTGTTCAAAGTGCAACAGTTACATCCACGGTTGGGTTTTGTAGAGCCTCTCGGTGCTTATCGCAAGCGGATTTGGAGATATCGCTTTATTTTCCAGTGCAAAACGCCCGTGTGAAACCGTAAATAAGCTCAACGCGTCGATGGCATGGTATTCTCCAGTCCGTACCTCAAGAAAGCGTCGCGCTTTACTTTACAAGCGTGGAGTCGGAGCTATCGCTTTAAAATGGAACGTACCACTCGGACACTAGGGGTGCGCGTGGACGCGTTTGCAACGGATTTGTGTTTTCAGGGGACTTGGTATAACCCAGACAGACATTGATTGAGTTTAATGTACATTTTCATTCTAAAACACAGCGGAATATCATCTCATTATTTAAGAAATGTGTAAATATTTTGACAGTATTGTTGTCAATCATACCTGTCATAATGAATGGCATCATCCCGCCCTTCATCTAGGATTCTCTAACTACCCAGATGTTGAGTAGACTGTAAAAACAGACGGATATGTCTGGATTACAACAATTAAGGTCATGATGCTGGGAGATGAGAAATTGGTTGCATCTTTTTGCTAATAAATGCACACTAATCGTTTAATCTTCCAGTCAACAAAAGCAAAAAGTAATGATATATCACCTATTAAAAAAAAAAGAAGATTCCACAGTGAAAAGATAAATTTATCTTCCCCGTTCTGCTCTCATGAAATCAAATTTGGACTTTTGTGACTTCTGGTCAATATTTATTAGTTTTGAGGTCATCTATAGGCTATGCTGGTGTTCTTCTAAAAGTTGTATACATTTTTCTCTTATGGGACAATAAACCAAAAATATTGATTAAAGGGTTAGTTCGCCCAGAAATTAACATTCTGTTATTAATTACTTACCCTCATGTCGATTCAAAACCGTAAGATTTTTGTTCATCTTCAGAACACACTGAAGCTCAAACGTGCTGCGTAACACAAGAATGAACCTTATTGGTTCTTCTCATGTCAAGCAAACATGCTTGAGCTTCCGTTCACCACAACTGATGAGTTTATTAATGTTTATATGTGAATAAAGGCCTAAACACTTGGATTAAACCGCTCAATTTACGGATTCGTTTTATGATCTCTTTATGAAAGTGGTAGTTGTCAATGGAGGGACTGAAATGGAGTCTCAGATTTCATCAAAACGATCTTCATTTGTGTTCCGAAGATGAACAAAAGTCTACGGGTTTGGAGCAACTTGAGGGTTATATAATGACAGAATTTTTATTTATTTGGGAGAACTATCATTTTAATATCACACTTACCAGCTTACACAAAATTTGAAAACTGTTTCTCCTGAGAAAAAGACCCAGGTAATCTCACAGGTCAAGGTGTCTTCTAGACTAGAGTTTCAAAAGAGCCTAACAATATCTCAGAGTGTGTTCACATTTGAAAAGATACCAGTCTGCGTTCAGAAGTTCAATAATAAACAATATGATTCAAAAGCCATGACCTGAGTGTGAAAATGAGTTTTTTAAGAGATGCATCTGAGACAAAGCTGATACCTCAATGAAGCGTGACAGAGATCTCCAATAAGCCTTATGAGCCAGGTCAAAAGTTTTCTAGCATCAGATTTGCTCTTTGATCTTTTACAACTCTTTGATTTTGCCAGTAAAATGTTTCACAGAGGTCACGTGCCAGAGGTCAGATCACATTTACTCTAAGCAAATGCATTCTGGGTGTCTTATGATGTGGTTCATAGTGTTTGCACTGTTTTTTTTTTTTTATTTGCTCAGGAGAGACTAGCAGGCAGCAGATCTGTCCTTTGCTCATTTGCCTTTAATGAAGTTTGATGTAATCTGCGAGCAAATAGCGACGCAATCCAGTTATTCAAATCATGTGGCCCAGTAAATGGCTGTTTAGAGAAAATGACACTCCACGGTAAACAAACACCAAAATCGCCTGATGTAAACACAGCAAATATGAATCCGTGCCTATGGCACTTCAATTGTGAGAGCTAATAGTCTTTAGAATGACTTCACTAATATGCGTTTTACAACTTCTGACTCCGGAGGGGGAATTTCCAGTCGTTTTTAGATGGAATGACGGTAAAAAATCAGTTTCAGATCTCAGATGTGAAGACAAAATTTAAATCTAATTCTATCCAGTGACTAAAATCCAGTTATCTAAACGCTGAATCTACCGAGATCCCAAAATAACCCGGCGGCGGTTGGGTGGGATGGTAACGTTTTGACTTCCCTGCTCTCCCCCTCTTTCTCCTCCTGTGATCTAGGCAGTGTTTGTGCTTGGCACGTTCTGCCCAGCCCTGTTCTCTTCCTCTATAATTGTGAGCATCTGTAATTGAAGCCACTTGAGCCCAGCAACCCGTAGTCTTCAGTTCCTCGCAACCACATTGGGCTTTTGGAGAATGGTGCTGCTTGGTGCCGCTGCGGCCCAACAAGACGGGTTGGAAAATGCAGGAAAACGGAGAAGAACGTGGGAGGAAACTTCCGGGGCTGATGAAAGAGTGTGGTTTGTCCTTGCAAACATAAACCTCATCAAGGCAAAACACTGTCGCATCCCAAAAACTTTGCAGTTCCAAAAGTATGACATTTAGATGGCAGGCTGTTCGTTTTATTGTGAAATCAGATTTCTAAACAAGCTTTTATCAACTAAGATCATCAGTCATGTGTTCCCACGTTCAATCATGTTGGTTTTGCTTTGGAAAAAAATAACTGTTTGTCATACAAAAGTACACAAAAATGCTTAAAATCAAACTCTGAGATTTATGAATCATCAAGTTTCCAAGTTCAATGTTGAGTTGCGGCTGGTTTTACTTAGAAAAAAGAAATGTTTGTCATAGAAATGTACACAAAATAGTCATAAAATCAAACTATGAAATGTATTAATCATGTGATTTAGGTTTCTAAGTTCAACACAAAAGTACTTAAAATCAAACTCTGAAAAGCAGTTATATCACAGTTTTTAACATTGAGAAAGAAACGATACTGTAAAAAAATATTTTCAAGATTTGTTATCACAACATATTTTCTTTTGTCAAATCAACTTTATAACAATTTATTTAGTTGAGATAACTTATTATTTTGAGTTTCTGATGATTAAATCTTTCTCCTTCATTGTGTTAACTCACTTTTTTTTAGTTCAATCAACTTACAATTTTAAGGCAACCCAGGTTACTTACTTTTTTAAGTTAAACCAACAATATTTTTTCTTTTGTCAAATCAACTTAAATAATTTATTTAGTTCAGATAACATATAATTTTGAGTTTCTGATGATTAAATCATTCTCCTTCATTGTTTTAACTCACTTTTTCCAGTTCAATGAACTTAAAATTTTAAGGCAACCGGGTTACTTACTTTTTTAAGTTAAACCAACAATATTTTTTTACAGTGTAGTAATCACAAATTTTTTTTTTTTTGTCAAATCAACTTCAATAATTTATTTAGTTCAGAATCAGATAACATATAATTGTGAGTTTCTGATGGTTAAATTAATCTTCTTCATTGTATTAACTCACTTTTTCCAGTTCAATGAACTTAAAATTTTAAGGCAACCAGGTTACTTACTTTTTTAAGTTAAACCATCAATATTTTTTTACAGTGCAGTAGTTTGATTTGACATACGGCAAAAAATAAGCAAACCTCTCATTTAAAAGGCAATATTCCTGTTTTGATCACATAGTAATGTTTTATTATTTGCATTTAGCATTGATTTAGCACTTAAGACACACACATCATTTATGCATTTAGCAGACACTTTTATTCAAAGTGATAAAGCGAATCAATGCATTTACACACTTAAACGGCAGTCTTTTGTTAATGCAACTAGTTAGTAATCTAAACACGGCTGCTTAGCTCATCCCGAAAAAATATCATTTGAGTAATAAGCTCTCATTTCATGCTACACCATGTGACATCAGGGGGAATAAAACAACCTTTTCATCAAATGTGATGTCTGCTCCTTTTTATCATGTCAAACAGTTCCTCAGTGAATCATGATTTATTGCAACTCTTGAATTATTTGATTTTGCCAGTAAAACATTTTGCGAAGGTCATTTGATGTCTCATCTGAAGGTCATTGAGACTAGTAAAGCATATTCATGAGATGATGCCACATGTACAGACTTTCCATGGCCTCAATGAAACTGTATTAACCTTGAGAAGAATTTATAATGTTTACCATCAACTACCCTGATCTTTTTTTTGTTGTTGTTAATTTTTTCAAGTGTTAATTTATGTGATCTGTGATCTAAGAATGATCCAATGCGAGATGCGACACGTGACATGTTCTGGGTATGGTTTGGTGAAAAACAAACCGAAATGTAATGTATTATTTAATGAAAATCCTTCGGTGCTCGACTGCACATTCATGAGACTTCTGCTGTTCACTCCGGCTCGCCCAGTTTTGAGAAATCTAGAAACACAAGATATAATACAACCCATGTACCTTCTTCTCTGAGGTGAATATATCCATTGTGTTCGTCGTAACGAGAAGTCATCTGTCAAATAAACTGTCATCAGACAAACTTTTAAACTCAGTGAAGAAAGTACACGCATACTTTTTGGGAGATTTCAAGGCGTTGCATTTCACGTGGTGTGATTATTAATCTCGATTTCTCACAAATTGTGTGCAGTGCACGTCACGCGTCGCATGGGATCATTCTGTGATCGGCTACTTTTGCTTCTTTCTTAAAAAGCTTGATGCTGGACTGCCATTTTTATTTTAATTACCCTTTTGTAGAAAGAAAGAAGGCAGTACGGCATTAGAACAACACCAGGGTGAGTAAATAACTTCATTTTCATTTTAGGTCGAACTATCCATTTACATCAAAGTAAAAATCTCATTTCCACTGTAAAAGTCTCACTTTAATTATCTGTGGCTTTCTGTGTTCTGTTTACACACATGGCACATGGAAATAACTTTCGGCAGATGAAAAGAGTGAAATAAAATGCTTTACAGAGACAGGGGTAAATGAAGGACTACTGCTGGTGCTTTAATAAGATCCCTCATCACCAGAATCGAGCTGGTTCCTTCCCAGTCTCTCGGGGAGGGGTGCCTTCTGTGGTTCAGACCCTCCAAAGTGCACACGTAATTTGACTAACAGCTGCAGTGGCTTATAGGGGCCAGATGTGCAGCGTAAGAGAGGCCGAGAGAAGCTGAACAGAGCGGTTTTGGGGTGTAAAAGCAGGCCCTGTCAGGGGGCCGGAGTGCCCAGCAGTGAAATGAGAGAGAGAGAGAGCTATTGTCATGCATGCTGCTCACTTTTTATGGTGACTTCTGCAAATTACAAGGATGTAGGCATCAATTTTCACTTGGGGGTTCGCTGCGCACGGGTGTGTGTTCCAAAGATTTCCTGCCATTTACACTTACTTTATGAGCTCCTGCAAAACTTTTTGCTGCAGAGTTGTGTGCTTTTTTTTCCAGCAATTTAGTATGTCCACATAAGTGGTAAAGCACTTAACCATCTTATATATATATATATATATATACATGTATATTGTAAGTTTTATTTTAGTATCAGTGATAGACTAAAATCAACCACCCAAAACTCAGTTTCTTTACAGTGTACTTTTTGTTCATATTTTGAATTACATTTTCTTTTTATACTTTCTTTTTTCACTTAAATGTTAAGTTTTTTTGTGCTTTAATAATTTTTAATTAGTTATAGTTTTTAAAAAAAAAATATGTCTAGTTTTTGTTCATTTTGTTTTAGTATGTTGCTGAAACTATAGCCTATCAGTGAAATTAAATAAGTGTATGTTTTTCAATATCTTATTTTATTTCACTTAAAGGGTTAGTTCACCCAAAAATGAAAATTTTGTCAGTAATTTACTCACCCTTATGTTGTTCCAAACCTCTATATGTTTCTTTGTTCTGCTGTACACAAAGGAAAATATTTGGAAGAATGTTTTAATCAAACAGATCTCATTCCCCATTGACTACCATAGTAGGAAAAAATACATGGTAGTCAATGGGGAATGAGATCTGTTTGATTAAAACATTCTTCCAAATATCTTCCTTTGTGTTCAGCAGAACAAATAAACACATGGGGGTGAGTAAATACTGACAGAATTTGTATTTTTGGGTGAACTAACCCTTTAAAGTTTATTTTATGTAGAATAATGAAAATCTTTTTGTGTGGTTTTATTCGCTAAGAACACTGATATGCAGTCAGACATTTTGTTGGATGGCGTGTTTTTGCAGTTTTATTATGCTGTAGTTTTCATGTGGCATTTCATGGCTTTTTGCCATCCTGCGGAAAACATTTGTAAAACTTCAAAGTGGAGCTCAAACAGTTGCCAAGCAACAATTCTTTTTGTACAGTACCCCAACAGCAGGTTGCACAGCATTGTTGTCAGTGGGGTAGTCCTTTGGGAATTACTTGAGCTCAGAATATTGGGAAGAGGAAATCTCAAATCCATGTTTCAGTAGTGATCATGATCATTGGACTCCACTTTACATTTATCCCAACACATTGCAATGGATTTTCAACAGAGTATTATTGTAATAACATGCTTGTTCGACTATGTCAATTTTCTTTAAAGCTCCCTGGAGTGTGCAACTTAAATAAGGTGGTATGTGCTATATATATGGTATATTGGTAACTAAAAAAAAACATTAAAGCATTTTGTTAATTAATTAATTAATACATTTTACAGTTGCCCTATTCTATTTTAAATGTTTCTTATTTTCATTTGGAGGTATAAGCATCCAAGGTAACAAAAAAAAAAAAAAAAACACACAAATTTTCTCATTTTGTTTCAAAATTCAGGACTTGTCCACACGGACACAGGTATTTTTATAATCAGAGTTTTTCCTCCTGCATTTAAAAAAAAATCCCGTCCACATGAAAACACAAAAACACACTATCAAGTGCTGTCAAGAGCATGCCACGCCAGCAGGTGGCGATATAACCCTAACGGTAAAGCCACGTTGGCCAATCAGAAACCTAACAAAAAGTTATTACAGGCAGATAACCATAGACAGTAAAAGAAATGGACAGAGCGACCCCATTGATTTCAACTGAGAACACTGAAGCCTGTTAAAACGTGAGCGACCTGTATGTCTTCTAGTAGCTGGTCCTAGACAGAGAGAGTGAGTATTGGCTGTCCATGAGCTAGCAGCAGGATCAACTTTATTAATCTCTATGGGCTTCTCCCTCGACTTTATAGGACTTTATACCTCCACGTCCCCCCTCCATTGCCTTCAAGCTTCTCCTCCTGTCTATACAGTAATTTCCAGCTCGTTCTCATCCAAAGGCGTCATATACTGACGCTTTTGCCAATGCATAGACATCCAACGCACATGGCCCCCTTTAGCGTCAATATGAGACGCAGATATAAATGGGGCAGAAGGCGCCTCCTAGAGGTCTAACTCTACCCCAGACCTAAACCTACCCATAACCGAAGCATGTTATATTGACGCTAAAGGGTGCCATGTGCGTTGGATGTCTACGCATTGGCAAAAGCGTCAGTATATGATGCCTTGAGATGAGAATACGTTGTAATTTCTGTCAATTCGTTATGACGCAATCGTTAGCCTATTTTTTTACAAAAACTGCTTCTACAGGGCCATAACGTAAGATACAAGGTAAAGGAGCCTTTTATACATTGTCGTGTTTCTTTAGAAATAAATAATGGACAAATTAAATCTTTGGACGCCTCAGATGTAAAGTTATTCGCTGTCAAAGTGACGCCAAAATGAATGGGAGTCAATGGAATGCTAACAGCAGGTGAAGTGGCTTGCGAGGCTTCAACTTCCGGCTGATGAATTACCCCCTTGCGGATAACGGCGCAGCGCGGGCACACGCTCTGACATCACAAGGCAAAACCCCCCGGTTAACACCATAACTGGCATTTCTAAAAATCCTCATCCTGGCAGGGGTTTTCAAAAATGTTAGGTTTCAGTGTCCTGATACTGTGTTTCCGTGTGGAAGAACGGCCAAATCACGTAAAAAAATATCGGTTAAAAAAATACCCCTGTCCGTGTGGACAAGGCCTCAGTCTCTCTAAACTCCTCCTATTAGAGAGCCCACTCTGCTCTGATTGGTCAGAAGGCCCAGTCTGTTGTGATTGGTCTAACGGAACGGTTATTAGAATATTTAAATTTCAGCTCTGGATCTTCCTCAACTCATGATGCGAACGGTAATGATGGCTTCAGCTTTTCCGAATCGATCCCAGCGCGAGTCCTCATCATTTGGTAGTACACGCAAAATGGATTAGCAACTCAGAAAAAAGCGTCTACTCGACATGTTGACAACACCAAACTCTTCCAGTGATTATAGTTTAAAAAGTTTAAATATGGATATTTTTCGTTTCACCTCGGGAGGCATTTATTAACCCACTGGAGCAGTATGGATTACTTTTTATGATGGATGGATGCTTTTGAAACTTAAAAAAACGCACAATTCAATGCCTTTACAAAGCTGGGAAAAGCCAGGATATTTTTGAATACAACTCCAGATGTGTTCGGCTAAAAGAACGAAGTCAAATACACCCAGGATGGCATGAGGGTGAGTAAATTTTTGGGTGAACTATTTCTTAAAGTATGTATGTAACACAGGAAGTGAGATTGGAGTCGCTGACGACTCGTTTCAGTTTAGAATCAATTCCTTCTTTTAGGACACTTTGTCACACACTTTGATCTTTAAAACTTTGCAGAACTGCATTCACAAACAGCTATATTTCACGCTGCATGAAGGGTAATATTTGAAAAAAAAACACTTTAATAATTATAATAACATATTGTTTTTATAAAAAATCATAAATCAATGATTATTTATATTAATAATTATATATTTTTAAAAAATATATATATATTAAATAAATTCCATGTTTTGCATGATCAAGATTTTAGGTTAAAATTCATATGCTGCAAGTGCATGTTCTATAATAGTTCTTTTTACCATTTTAATCACCTTTTTGCTTTTTATGTGGTTCCCTCAAATAGCCTGTGGTATGACAGAAAGAACAATTTTTTCCATGTGGTTGCTTAATTAATTAACAAAAGCTCATAAAACCTACAGCCATAACTCTAGACAAAATATAAAAATGTTTTAGATGGAGTTTGAAATGTCATACTCCTGTATAAAAGCATCATAATATGACCCCAAGTCACAGAACATTTTTTTGTAAAGTAAGGAAAGATTTCGTGGAAGAGAACTGCTTAAGTATTTGTTGGCAAGTCAATTTTGACACAAAAAAGTGCATTTGTGAGTGATTTTCACCCTGGAAACTAGAACACCTCGCTCCTTGAATTCTGCTCACATCACACGTCTGCTCTCCTATAACTTGCCCACCTGCTACGAGCCAGATATTAGCTGAAAGCAGAGACATAATATCCTTCTTGTCACACAATTGGAACAACTGTTTTATGTAGGCTTTCCTGTGCCCTTGTTAATTAAAACACATGCTGGAAATTACCTGTCACCTAGCAACAACGGAAGTCTACATTCAACAGAGCGAAAATGAATAATCACAGTTAAGAGGGCCGTCGTGGGGGAGTATGGGAAATCAGCCCATGTGACGGAAAGAAATAATACGTCAGCCACCATCACTAAATCTAACAAAATGTCACAGGTGGTGTGTGCAACAGCCAGAGTGCCAAATAAATATTGGGAACTGCAGCACAGCGAAAATCAGCGGAACACGCCGCACAGTGTACACAATGTCAGCAGAACGCACTCCAGGTATTGATTCCAGCAGTTACAGCGAAATAAGAACAGACACACACACACACACACACACACACACATAAAAAGGAGCAGACGCAAAACTTACAGTCTTATAAATAAATCCTCAATAATAAAGAAAAGTTATCTAGTTAAGTTATAAGTTGTATGACTATACATATATGTTATAAATTTAATATAAATAATAATTACATTAAAATTATAACATAGATGTATATAATTACTTGGTGCCCAATAGGCTATATATATATATATATATATATAGGTAATTTATATATATATATATATATATATATATATATATAGGCTATATATATAGGCTATATACTGTATATAGGCTATATGAAGAGTTCAGATGCAAAAGCCTCTGAATGCCATTTGAAATTTTCTTCTTTAATGATGATTTTTATGAAACTTGTATATTTAAGTTCAGTAATTTCACTTAAATAACAATTAATGGGTAATTATCATTGCCATTTAAGTGAAATTACTGAACTTAAATATACAAGTTTCATTAAAGAAGAGAATTTCAAATGGCATTTAGAGGCTTTTGCATCTGAACTCTTCATATATATATATATGAAGAGTTCAGATGCAAAAGCCTCTAAATGCCATTTGAAATTTTCTTCTTTGATGATGATTTTTATCAAACTTGTATATTTAAGTTCAGTAATTTCACTTAAATAACAATTAATAGGTAATTATCATTGCCATTTAAGTGAAATCACTGAACTTAAATATACAAGTTTCATTAAAGAAGAAAATTTCAAATGGCATTTAGAGGCTTTTGCATCTGAACTCTTCATATATATATATATAGGCTATATATATATTTATTTTTATTTATATCTTTATTTGACATGGACATACAATTGTATTGGACGAGCCATGCATTTGGTTTTAGTGATTATAGCATAATTGCTAATTTTCAGGCTATATATATATATATATATATATATATATATATTTATATAGGCTATATACTGTATATATATATAGGCTATATATATATATATATATATATATATGTGTGTGTCATCGGATTGAGAATGCATCTGCAGCTTCATTATCTCAGAGTCGAAAACAGGTTACAGGCTAGGTCGAGGCAGGCAGCAAACATACACGTTACAAAAGGACAGGTAAGAGGTCTGGGCAGGTAGCTGACAATCACAGTCCAATAGACAGGCAAAGGTCGTGGCAGACAGCAAAGAATCAAACAACAAGAAACAGTCCAAGATCAAACACAGAATTATAGTCCGCAGTAGAAACACTCAGAAATGATCATGAGGGCAAATCAAGACTTTGCAAGTGGTGTCTGTGTGATGAAGTCACAGGTATCCGAATAGTAACAGTCAATATTCTGGTGAGAGCTCCCTCTGGTGGTCCGGAGGAGTGTGGTCCTGGTAAACCCTATGTTATGAGGACAAAACGTGGAGGCATAAAGGAGGCACTCATGCTCTCCATCTCTTTAAGATTCGGAAGGAAATTATTCAGATTCCTCTTGGCACAGCTACTACAAGACTTACAACTGTCAGACATGTTGCTCACGTCACATCTACATCGTCAAGCTCAGTTTGAGCCTGCAACCCAGATATTTAGCCCCGCCCCCGAACTCAATGTCGAGTTGTCACATGTTTTACATATTGCCGTCTCTGCATATTCTAAATTACAGTGGAGAAAGCTTTTTAACATTAAATTAGACACATCCCCTTTCAGTTAATTTAGTGCTGCAACACGTAATTTGTGCTCAAAACACAGAAGTAACGATTGATGCTTGATGGTGTGTGATTTTTGTCGCGTGTGTTGCCAGTGTCCATCACACTGCTTTACCCCGGGCCCCGAACAGTAAGACAAGACCTGAACGAGTTTAGAGATCTCAGCATCAACACCAGCTGCTGTTCCCAGACACACACACACACTCTCTCATGCCTGTGGTCTCTCTTCCACCCATTCAGCCAACACCCAGAGCTCAGCCCACGCCGAGCAGCGCTCACACTCACCAGCGAGCGCCCTCCCTCTGAGCCAGCGAGAGACAGACGGGTAGGTTGGCTACACGCAGCTCACTGTCCCTGGGGGAGTATAATCTGTAGTTAACCACAGGTCTGAATGCTCTCCCTGCATCCCCTCACTGAAGCACAACTCTTGCTCGGAGCAGACACACTTCAGCTCTGCACGGGGAAACAGCACGCGACATCCATTTTATTTTAAAAGATGTTGAAAACATGACATTTTAATAAACCATTATTAGCACATATTTCCATTAATGAGCCTTAGAAAAATAAACTGAACATGCAGAATGCCTCTCAGAGGAAAATGTTATTGCTCCAAGGTTGAGCTTTCTTACCTAAGGAGACTTAAAGTCCCTGTAAAGTCAACAGAAAAATGTGTTATAAGCCACCCAACCAAATTTGGGAGTTCTCAACTATGTATCTTTTTTAAGTAATTTGTATTAGATGGTTATCCTAAAATTCAATGGGAGAAATAAAAAATGGACAAAACTATTTAAAGGGATACTCCACTTTTTTTTTTTTTTTTTAGAAATAGGCTCATTTTACAACTCCCCCAGAGTTAAACAGTTGAGTTTTACCGTTTTTGAATCCATTCAGCTGATTTTCTGATATTTAGAAGAATATCAGTAAACAGACAGTTTCTGGTCTCATTGACTTCCATAGTAGGAAAAAAATATGCTATGGAAGTCAATGAGACCAGAAACTGTCTGGTTACTGATATTCATGACATTTTAATAAACCATTATTAGCACAGATTTCCATTAATGAGCCTTAGAAAAACAAACTGAACATGCAGAATGCCTCTCAGAGGAAAATGTTATTGCTCCGAGGTTGAGCTTTCTTACCTAAGGAGACTTAAGGGAGTTCTCAACTATGTATCTTTTTAAGTAATTTGTATTAGATGGTTATCCTAAAATTCTATAGGAGAAATAAAAAATGGACAAAACTATTTAAAGAGATACTCCACTTTTTTTTTTGGAAATAGGCTCATTCAAACAGTTGAGTTTTACCGTTTTTGAATCCATTCAGCCGATTTTCTGATATTTACAGAAGAATATCATCCGGTCTCATTGACTTCCATAGTAGGAAAAAAATATACTATGGAAGTCAATGAGACCAGAAACTGTCTGGTTACTGATATTCTTCTAAATATCAGAAAATCGCCTGAATACATTAGAAAACGGTAAAACCCAACTGTTTGAATTAGCCTATTTCCATAAAAAGTGGAGTATCCCTTTAAGCAATATCACATGGACAGGAACTAAATGTTAAATCAATTCTAAAATAATTATAAAGGTGGTATATGTATCTTTTAGCAGCCTCTATCGGTCATGTTTCAGATTGCAACAAATTTTTTTACGAGAGCACGTACTCAAACACAAGAGCGGTCACTCATGGTACTCTCAGGCCACACTGAGACTTTCAACACACCGGAGAAAGCATCACACAACATGCTGGAAACTCATGTAAACTCCCACAACATTACAATAATAGGCCACTATCAGCTTGACGTTGAACTAATGCTCAATGCTCGTACCATGATAACGTTACATTGACATTGCATTTAGCCAACATGTGGTGTTATCCTTTTTTACAGTCAATGGGTGTTATCTAGCATAAGGATTTCAATAACTATCTTTCACAATCAGCACTGTCAACATAGATGAATGTATATGATAACAAAAACGGTTCGTGAACTAGACTGAACAATTTCAGTGTAACAGTAAGATCGTAGGAAGTAACATTACTGTACTGAACGTGTCTGGAAATGTGTTATAAACAATATGATGGTAATGGGATGAGTGACGTTAGACAGTACAGATCTAGCACATAAAATAAAAGTTACATCCTAAAGCACCCACTTTATGTTATCCTGGAACAGTCTTTTGTGTTCATGTCTCATATATGTCCTAACTTACCCCTGATGGCATTGTATGCCCTGTGTTTGTTTGGTTCTCATTATTTGGATAAATGTTTGTTTCTCATTAATAACTTTTTTCTAGTGTGAGGTGCACATTAGACTGTTAATAAAAACACCAAGAGATTTATTTCTTTATTTGGTATTATTTACATCATTAGTTTTATCCTCATTTGCAAAACTAACCTTCTGGGTTCGCGTCTGCAGCATGGCTTCCGGGGGTGGGTGTCTAAGAGGACGCGCGGCCTTCCTGTTCCTCATTTTATGCATTCCCAAAGAATTCTGGGTAGTGTAGGCATAGTCCATTTCTCAAAGGGAGCAGTGGGTTATCGTTTCATGTTTTATTGCGTTTATGTTCATAGTATGTAGAAATGTATTTTTTTATTATTTGGATTATTTTTCTTGTAATTAAGGTTGATGTATTTTGAATATAATTTTCATTTTCAGTGTACAGAAAACTTGTAATTTATTACATTAAAAATAGCGGAGGTCTCTCCATAATTCAAACACACTCTGCCTATGTTGATCCGTGTTTTCGTCCTAATCCATCCGATTCACGTTTGGCCTCACGTTTGCTTCAGCAAATAGATTTTTGTTTAATTTTTTTATATTTATGTGGAGTTTGTGATGGAGTGTGTTGTGCTGGAGGCAGGAGTGTTTTGGTGTTATCAGACTCATGTCGTTCGCTGTGCCGTACGCAGGGGGCGCGCATGCACGTCACATCCGATGGATTTCGCAGGAAATCCGACCCGGAGACTTCACACAGAAATGGGAATACTGGCCTTCAGAGGTGATATTAAAACCAGACAAGTGGATCATTGTAATGTGTGATTACAACCCCTTCACACACAGGTAATGAAAAAAAAAAAACATTAATTTTAGAAGAAAAGTTCCATAATGTATACTTTTAATGTATATTTTTAGACTTTATTTAGATTATATTTTATTTGGTTATATTTAATTTTTATTTTATTTATATATATATACACACACAGGGGCGCATTGAGAATTCAGAGGGCCTGCCTGGGCACAATGTTGACAATATACAATATTCAATAGACAATATTATGATTAAAGTTTACAGGGGCATATGGATTTAAAAAATAATGATGTGCACGTATGAATCTGTTATAATAAATACTGCAATATTCCATTAAAAATTTTTTTTTTTGAATGGCTGATTTTGATTTCATGGCGACTTAAAGCAATATCACATAGACAGGAACTGGTTATTCCTGCTTAAATGAATACAGTATTTTAGCTATAACTGCATGATTTATCTTAGAATTTCGGATGCAGCCTTAGTCTACAAAGATCTACAAGGATGATAAAGAGATCTCATTTGTAATTTATCTTTCTTTCGTTCCAGTTTCTTTATGCACTATAATGATATGATGCAGTCCATATAGCATCAAATTTGATTCGATTCATTCTAGAACAGTTTTCATGCTCCATACACTACAAAAAGGATATGAACACTAATGAATATGTAGACAGTGAAACACATCCCGACCTGTGGTAAATGAAGCAATATTCTGGCCCGAGTGAGCGGAAATTTGAGTGAGTCAGACACAAAAGCAAATGATGTCAGGGAAATCTGACAAGGCAATTAAGACAAAGGCAACCATAATTAAATAGGAAGGGCTTGCACGGGATTCTCCTGCGTTATTTTTAGGCCTGGAATACATCAGGAATCTTAAAAAGTGTTGAGCGATGAGATTGTCATGTGTAGCTTTGCAGCGCTGGAGCTTTATGACAGATGCCTGCGAGTCCATTCATTATCTGGGTTTCATTACAGTTATTGAACTTTCGCTTCCATGCGTCAGAGCCAAACTACTGGGCCTTAAATCCTGCGAGGTTCTTAATCAAAAGCAGGCCGAACCTCCTCTCTGCCTGTATTACAGCAAAAATGTCATCTCTTCTCCAAACGTGCACCCTTCAGCTCCGTCTCTCTCTCTTTCCCTCGCTTCGGTTCTGCTCCTTTCTCTCTAATGCGCTCCCTCTTTATGTCTTGGCCCTCGAACTTCTGGAAAAATGCACCCCCTGAAGCGGCGCTCTCTTATCCGAGTCCAGAAGAAGTCATCAAAAAGCCTGTGGTTGACCCTCTCCAGTACCTCAGCGAGCACATTCACTTGGAACGAAGCAAATAGACACATATGGACAATATATAGAGCCAAATTCGGCTTATAAAGATAATGCTTAACTCCGTTTATCAATATTTAATGAAGGGCATGTATAGAAAACATGATTTCTCTTGCTGGTTAAATAAAGGCTATTTTACACAGTGCATGATTGCTTTGCCAAGTGCACTAGCTAATGAAATAAAATGGAGAATTCAGCTTTGCGATCGCAGGCATAAATTACATTTTAAATTATATTGAAAACATTTTCTTAAATATTGATCAAGTAACTGCAGTCTTGGCGAGCATATACTTTTTTCAAAAACGTAAAATTATTCCAAAAATGTTGACCAGTAGTGTGTGTGTGTCTGGTGAATGTGATTTCACCAAGTGTTGGGTCAACATATCTGTTGATCCCGGAACAACATTCCTATCAACCAATCAGATTTGAAGGACAAGTTTACAGTTTAAGCCATGTTTTGGCTCTCAATCAGGTTTAGGTGCTTCTACATCAGTGTTATTCACCTATATTTTTCTCTGATTTTAGAGATAGGTTATGGGTGTTAGGTTTAGGGTTAGGTCTACGTTTTTTGACAAAAATGTAGTGCAGGATCAAAAAAACATGCTAATCCATTTCTTACACTCTAAAAACGCTGAGTTGTTTGAACCCAAAAATTGGGTCAAATATGAACCAACCCAAATGTTGGGTTAAAAAGGTAATTAATAAAAAATGTACCATTAAAAGTGAAAGTTGAAGTTGGGTTAACATTTTAAATGTAATTTTTAACCCAACATTTGGGTTTGTCCATATTTGACCCAAATGTGGGTTGAAACAACCCAGTCAATATATATATATATATATATATATATATGTATATGTATTCTTTTCTTGCCTGGAAATAATTACACACCTTAGATAGAACGCTTGTCAACCAATCAGATTCAAGCATTCAACAACCCTGTAGAGTGCAGGGTGATTATTTCCAGGCGTGATTTTTGGAAAAAATATTTCCAGTATTTCCAGGCAGATCTTGATCACATTTTATGTCCATATCACTTCACCAAATGATTTCATGTTATTTCAAAGATCCTTATACAGCCTACAACACAATAAAACCAAAACCCACAACGACACTGACTAAGCAAGTAATATAGTTAACAATAGGATAAAAACTTTTTTTCTTGCAGTGTGTGTGTGTGTTTTTTTTTAATGAGCTGATTGTGTTTATTGTAAATTCACATGTATATTGTTGGTGTATTACTGAAGTCACTTTTGATAAAAGCATTTGTAAATGTATGTGACCATGGACTAATCAATGAAAGTCAAAGTTAAAAACCAGACTGACAATCACAAAATGGCCACCAAGTAGAAAAAATTAGTTGTCCGATACTGTAATTCAGTGGGATAAATGGATTAGTCTCCATGGAGACGGCAGGCGGGAGTTGTAGTATGGAGGTATTGCAGTCTTCACCCAAACAGATGGGCGGTGAGACGGCAGGGAGCAGATCAATATCCATGTGCTCTAGTGAACACAGGCCTCCCTTGTCTGCTGGATCCAAACCAGCCCGAGGGCCGCCACGGCCTCTCTTCTCTCTCGCTCACTCGCTGTCTTTGTCTTCCTTCAGAATTGACTGTTTTTCTCACTGTGGACACTGGTTGAAAGGGATGCTTCTGATCCCAGGGTCATAAAGAGACTAGCGGCGGTCTTTGGAGGACACTGAACGCTTTTTAAAGTCGCACTCTGATTAATAACCCAACAGATGACTGTGAATCCATCTTGAAACAACAACCAAAGAACCTCACAGAGTGTTAACTGACTTGCCTTCATGGGAGCTGGTAAATGTACCAACTGTTCTGGATGCACCGAGCATCCTTTTCTTTACAGCTGTATGAGTAAAACTTCAATAATAAACAATAATGAGTGCTTAATGAGAGCATTTTAATGTTGAACACTATCAAAAAGCTCATTATATAAATCAAACTGTAAATGGACACGCAGCACAAGCCGCCAGAATACCAATAAAGGTGTTTACATGCACAGAAAAAAAGTGGTTAATGGGCAAAAATCCACACAATGTTTCCCTGATTTTATATACTGTATATTTGGTTTTTAACGTAACAATCGGGGTTGTGATGGCGCAGTGGATAAGACACATGCCTTTGGTGTGATCCACTGTGAGACACCAATGTGTCCCTGAGCAAGACTCCTAACCCCTAGTTGCTTCAGAGGCGTGCCACCTCTGACATATATAGCAATTGTAGGTCTCTTTGGATAAAAGCGTCAGCTAAATGAAAAAAATGTAAAAGTAAACAATCTGATCTGAAGTTCAAACTGAGCATCAAGAAGAAAGGTGATTGAAGTGACTTTAAAATCGCCATGGTTGTTGGTGCCGGACGGGCTGGTCTGAGTATTTCATAAACTGCTGATCTGCCATTTTCATGCACAACCATCTCTAGGGTTTACAGTCAGAAAAAGATAAAATGAGTGTGAGTGGCAGTTCTGTGGACAAAAACGTCTTGATGCCAGAGGTCAGAGCAGAATGGCCAGACTATCGAGCTGATAGAAAGCTCACATCTGCAGAAGAGCATCTCTGAACGCAACAGAAGAGACACCGGTGACACTTGTGGTGGATATTTTTCCTGAACCTAATACTCACTCTAGTCGGCCAAGTCTTATAGACCATTTTTTAACAAGATGTAAACAAGACTGGTCCAGAAGCACTTCCTGTTTCAGTTTGCAACTATTTTCTTTATTTCACATGTAAAGAAAACCTCTTAAAGATGTTTGTTTAACTTTTTGATTCAGTTTTAAATGTTCTGTAGGTTGTATTTTATCCCAGCTTTTTTGTAGTGTTAAAAAACTGAAACAGGAAGTTCTTCTGGACCAGTGTTGTTTACATCTTGTGAAATGGTCTATACTCATACCCTAGCGCGTCTCCACATCGACATCGGCCGAGTACTAAACCTACGTTTTTTCCTACAAAAAATGTAATTGTTGATATCAAGGATTCATATCCTGGAAATAAAAGTTAAAACGGAGTAAGCATATATTCATCCTGCCTTTTATCAACGGTTCAGGCTGCTGCTGGTGAAATGGTGTGGGGGATATTTACTTGGCACATTTTGAACTCCTTAGTACCAATTGGGCATCGTTTAAACCCCACAGCCAATCAGAGGATTGTTGCTACCCATGTCCATCCCTTTATGACCACAAGGACCCATCCTCTGATGGCTACCCCCAGGGTAACACAGCATCTTACAAAGCTCATCTCAAACATGACAATGAGTTCAAATACTCAAATGGCCCTCACAGTCACCAGATCTCAAGCCAATAGAGCAGCTTTGGGATGTGGTGGAACGGGAGATTCGCATTATTGGATGTGCAGCCGACAAATCTGCAGCAACTGCGTGATGCTATCATGACAATATGGACCAAAATCTCTGTTTCTCTGTGAAGAATGTTTCAGTATCTTGTTTAATCTATGCCATGAAGAATTAAGGCAGTTCTGACCCGGTAATAGCAAGTTATACCCAATAAAGTGGCCATTATTTTAGGCCCTGTTTACACGAGAACGCCCGCGGGTGAAAACGTAAAAATATTTTATCGGATGTGCCTTTCGTTTACACGGCGACGGCGTTTTTGAGGCTTAAAAACGCAAAAAAGTGAAAGCAACCTCCAGAGTGGAAATCTTAAAGTCCCCGTGAAATCAAAATTGAACCTATTTACTTTGTTAGAGCATATTACTAGTCTTGTGGTGAACAATTAATCCGTGCAAGTGAATATATATATAAAAAATGTTTTACCTTAGTAATCTTTAATCAAAATCTGAAAAGTTACTTCCGGTCTGGAACGGTTTCTTTTTCTGATGACGTAGGTTTCACAGTTTGGGTGAGGAAACGCTTAACCACTCCCCTCAAACCGTTAGTTTGCTATGAGCGAGAGATGGAGAGGAGGAGCGCTAGAGTAAAACCCTGCCCTCTGTTCAATATTCCGTTTCACTTGGAAATACGTCACAGCACTGGAGAAAAATTGTTTGCAACTTCCGGTTCACGGGGACTTTAAAAACGCTCCACCGCGGTAAAAACGCAAAAGTTTGCATGACAGTGAAGGCTGTACGCAGGCGCGCGGACTTGGTGTTGTTGTAGTATGCACTCCTAGCCGCCTGAAGTGCATACTACATTGAATTTCACACACTTTTACGTCACCATTTGCACGCACACAACGCTCGTCTAAACGCAGAATAAAAAGTGATGACCCAACGCCAAATTTGCGTTTTCTCTTCAGAATCGTTTCCATGTAAACATAGCCTTAGTCATCAGTCATTTCAAATTGTAATATTTCACAATATTACTGTTTTTACTCTATTTTTGATCAAATAAATGCAGCCTTGCTGAGAAAGAGACTTCTTTTAAAAATATTCTAAACTATTTACCGACACCAAGTTAGTTAACACTAGTGTATTATGACTGGACAAAAAGTTAACTTAGTCTTAAGTTGGGACTAAAAGGAGTCTCTAATTCTAATCTTGCACGCCATATTCAAGTTCAAACGGACTTTATTGGCATGACTGTAGTACACTATATAGAACTGATACTATGCAAATTGGGTTATTGCCAGTAACTGTGACTGTACTGTAAAATTAGAATAATAATTCACTCAAACCATAACGCCTGAGCCGCTCTGCAGCGATGTTGTGGATAAGAGAGATTAAGATGGTTTGTTCACTGGGATGCTTGTGTGTGGGGGCGTTCTCGGAGAGAGCATCTATGAGATGTTGCTGTGTGATTGCTCCAGGCCTGGGTTGAAAAGCCATGGCAGAAGGTCATTAGATTCTGGTTTCACATTAGCATGTGCTGAATGGGATTACCCAGCCAGAGGAGCTCAGAGGAGACCAACACACACACACCCTAAAGGCTTTACTGCTAACAGAGCAGCCATTAGCAGAACACCAGCAAACAGCCTCTCTTATTTGTCTGTCTGTTGATGTTTCATTGTTATTTTTTTCCTAGGAGTTACCATCCGTCGATGTGTCCTCAAACTCCTCTATTGAGCTCTTTCGGTCTCATCACACTCATAAACACACACACACACACACACAGAGAGAAAGAGAGCAGGGATGGAGTCAAAATATTCACTGCATGACTAAAAGTGGAGTCTCTGTTGACTGCAACACCTTCAGAGAAAATCTCCCTCAGGCTAAAACACATCTTCAGGGACTTTTTTGATATAATAATCACTGTTTTTGTTTTGGACAGCTCTTGTACAGCAACACGAATGTTCAAAGGTGTATTACAGCAAGCAGTAAACCATTTATTACTCAAAATAAAAATAGAAAATAAATTCTCCATTTATTTCTATTTTTCCTATTAAATTGTGTACTACTAAAAATATACATAATAATATAAATAATTAGCATAACAAAAAGCCAGTTCCTTTTATATATACATTAAAAAACATAATTACATTAATATATTGAAGAAAATAATAACAACAACATGCACTGTACAACATTAAACAGTTCACATACATGTAAATCATGTTAAAGGTGCAATGTGTAAAAATTTTGAGTATCTATAAACAGAAATGCAATATGACATCCATAACTATGTGTTCAGTGGTGTATAAAGAACGTGCTTAATAAAACATAATGTTTTTATTACCTTAGAATGAGACATTTATATCTACATAACCGCGGGCACCCACTTCTACGAAGGTTGACATATTGTGACCTCATGTTTCTACCGTAGCCGAACGCGTCCAAACATCGCTACAGAGTGCGTTTCGTCACTCTTGTCATTGAACGTAAAACAGTAACGTTACAGCAATCACCAACCCGTCAATCGCGGTCGACAAGTTGATCTTGGAAGCATTTTAAGTCGATGGCGAAGAGTTGCAGAGGTGCGCACCTTTGGGCTCATGCGGACACGTCGAGTTTAAACAAGGCTTTACGCTTTAAACAGCTCAGCCACGACAGCTCATATTTAGCCTGCTAGCCTGTTAGAAAAACATATAGTTGCATATAGTTTCATGTGGTTCTTCTCCCTCTCTGTATTATGGGTTTGCTATGTGGGGAGAAATGTGCTGGTTACGTTTGTGAAACAATCCGCTGATTACTATTATTATATTATATATTAAGACCCTTTATCCTCACCTGACTATGGCTGTGTAAACTTCATCCATGATGTGGTTTATAATGGCCTGTGGTACAGAAACAGTGACAATGTTAAGGCCTATTCATACCGGGACGAATTTCGTGCGCGTTATTCTCCAACGTTTAAGGCCTCAAGACTAAACAAAGAGCGCAAATGTGAGTGTTCAAATGTGCCACGTGTAAAAGCGCCATTTTTAAAAAAAGCCGTCGGTTCGTTTTTTTAGCTTGACGTGCCGCGTCAAAAACTATCCGACCAGTGAGATTAGCGCTTTTGCTCACGTGTTTGGAGCTTCTGAAGTTACAGTAAAACATCACTTGGGGGCGCTCAAACACAAAACGGTCTTGCCGAGCACACATACGTAACGGCGAAGAAGATATGCGCCAAGTAGTGTCGCCGTCTACACCATAGACATCTATATAAAGGCTAGATATCTCGTCCACGCCGCTGGCCAATGGAGGTTGACGTCTGCACCTGGCGGCCATCTTGTCACAGGCAGCTCGCTCACTCGTAACATTGTGTTAATGGTACATGTACTATTTAAATAACCATAACTTGCTCAATTTTCTACCGATTTTCAAACGGTTTGGTTTGTTTTAAACCTCAGAGATGTAGTTATGACACAGCATACTTATGAATAATAAGTGTATAAATAAATAATCATCCAGATAATTATAGCCACGTTAATAACGTTTGTAAGAAACCAAACCGTTTGTAAATCCGTTAAGATTTCAACGAGATAAGAGTATTTGTGTTCGTGCTGACCACAAATCTTACATCAGCTAGCCTGTGACAAGATGGCCGCCGGTGATGACGATAGAAATTCCGCCTTAAGCAGTGTTGTGCAAGTTACTTCCAAACTGTAATACATTAGGTATTACTTGTTACTGTTATTTAAAAGTAATTCATTACCTTACAATATTACTGTCCCAGAATTGTAATGCGTTACATTACTCATGTATTACTTTTAGAGTTACTTTCACCAAAATAACTAAGTAGAACTTAACTTTTGGGCTGTAACGATATGCAATATGAAACCGAAATCGCGATTCGCCGCAAGACTCGACCTACAGAATCGCGACACACCTCTTCCAACTCCAGCGTTATTCTCCTTACCGTCCAGATCCAATGCTGCCTTATCTTTAAATTAGGCTATTAGTATTATTTGAAGTTAACATTATAAAATACGTAGACCTACACCACAAATCTAGTTGAGGATAAATTATTTAAAATTGGGGAAGTCCAGCATTATGGACATGACATTTGCAGTCAAAACTTGACTGCAAATGTTCTTAAAACTTAAAAATTCTCAGAAAATACATGTATTGAAACGTATATAGGCTACTTCCTTAAAGGACTCCAGACATTAGACAAATATCAGTCTATGTTTTATTTTTAATATTAGGGAAAAGACACACATTCATGCGTGACAAAAAAATAGGAGGCAAAATCGATTATTTGTAATTCTGTTAATTACACTGCGCAAATCGGATGAGGAAGGGTTGGCTCTCCAGTCTCCATAGAACTTAAAATATTCATTTTACTTTAGTTTTCGTGTTCGCATTTAAGAGGAAAAAACAATGTTACAGACGCGACCGCTCTGAACTGGCACTAAAAGACTGCTTTAAAACTTTCACATATCTGTTGCCTTTAAGAAGTAAAAGCAGACAATACACTGTAACACAACTGTAATACAAGCCTCACTGAACATGTAACGAGTAAAATATTACTGAAAATTGATTAGTAATGCCTTACACTACTGCGTTACAGCAAAAAGTAATATGTTACTGTAATGTATTACTTTCGTAATGCGTTACTCCCAACACTGGCCTTAAGACATCTAGCCTTTATATAGATATCTATGCTCTACACAGCCAGGAAGAAATAAGACAAGGAAGATGCAAGGCAAGATGAATGTAGAGCTGCTGTTCTCGTTGGTGCTAGAACATAAAGAACTATAAGACAAACGCGACAGGGGCTACAAACAACTTGATAAAAGTGAACTGTTAGTGATACTATTGCTGAGCAAATTGGCGCCATCTAATGTCAGGGATGAATTTGCATGTTCACTCGGCTCATCGTCAGCGAAAATCGCTTGGGTGTGAACTAAAAAAAAAACGCATTAAAAAACGCTGACGAATAACGCACGCTTATATTCGTCCCGGTGTGTACGGGCCTTTACACACTCTTGGCTTACTCTGGCTATTCTCTGCTGTCTCAGACGATGATATGTTTGTCCCGTTTTAGCCACCGTAGCTTCTTCGAAAGGGAAGGGTGAGCAGTAGCCCTTAGTGCAACTCGCAACCGAACCGCTAGATACTGCTAAAAAAAAATACACACTGCACCTTTATGTCTTTTAAAAATAACACCTGATGACAATGACATTCTACACATTCTACATAAAAAAAAAAACACTGAAACTTTATTTGGAAAAATCAGAATGTTATCTTGATAATGTCAGTACAATTCATACTTATATATTCATTCATTATATTCTTGAAAAGTAGCATCTTTCTTCACGCCACGGTTGCAAAAATGCAAAGTCAACCTATATCACATTTCAACGGTATATTGACCAATCAGCATCCAGGACCAGATCAATCTGTTTTATAAGAAGTCTTCAGATGCTTCATCCATCCGACAGGATATGATTTCAAGTCTTTATCCTGCGGCCAAATTAAAACGGTCCGTCTTAACCAGGCGATGCATGTTTGATATGGTGTAAAGAGCATCTCACAGCATTTCTGCATGATATTGCTGTTACCATACTGCAAGAATGATTCATCATCAAAAACACGCATGCAGGAACGCTGCCAATAGGCCGAGCATCTGGGAAAACGTGCTCTCGGCTTTAAGCACAACTTAAGATTCCATTGATTTTCATGACTGAAATAAAATCTCACTGGAGTTTAGAGGGCAAGTTTTATGGGTCTATCTCTGGAATGAGAGCTAAGATTGGACAGATAGTCCGCACAGGATTTGGAACTGAATTTAAAACTCTTATACACAGCACACAACGTCATGTATCGAGATGTTCTTATGGTAATCTGTCAAAAGGGTAGATTCATAGATGAGATGTGGCATCAATAATTGTGCACATGTTATATTGCCTGTAAATGACTTTATTTTTATGACCCGAGTGATCTGTCTTTCTAGGGAGTGTCATGAAGAGAAACTACACCTCAACGCTGCCCTCTACTGACAAACGCATCATATCGCAACAACGACAGACAAGCTGATGACTTGTCAGAGATGTGAAACTCAGTTCCTGGAGGGCCACAGTCCTGTAGAGTTTAGCTTCAACATGAATTAAGCAGACCTGATCCAGCTAGTCGAGTCCTTCAGGCTTATTTGAAAACAAATTCCAATCGTTATGCCCTACTCACTTTGAAGGGTACTAGGTCCCTTGAAGTGGGGGCTTTGGAGGGAGCAGGGTGCTTGTGTGTCATAATGAAACTGTCTAGAACGCACTTGGCAAAGAAAGCAATGAAAGACCAAGTCATTTCCTCATTAGCATCACATGGAATGTTACCACAACAACGGAATATCTTATTATTGCTGTTAATATGATACAAACGAATGTACTTTTATGATTAAGTTTTTAAAATATGCTTTATGTGTGTGTGTTCTCAAGCTGCTCTTATATTTATAAGGTAAACACATTTCTTACCTTTTTAAAACTTAATATGAATTGCATGACGAAAATGAGCGTGTTGCATCATCACAAAACAAAAGACTTGAATGACTCCGTTCTGTTTATACATTAAATCCAACTCTCCCGCCATTTCTAGATTTAAAATCAATGGTGAGGACTTGGGTCACATGACCATAAACGATTGAATTACAGTGACCGTCGTATGTTCCCTTCGCTAACGGACATGTGGAAGGGCCTTTCGTGAAGGGATTGATTAGTTTGAAACGCCCATACAATTGGTGTCCCCTTCCTGAAGTGTACTATTGCACAAGGGTGCAAAAACGCAGTTTGGATTTGGAACTAAACTCTGCAGGAGTGTGGTTTGACACCCCTGCTAAAAATATCAAATTTCCCTTGATTACGTGAGATAAAAAGGTTTGAATTACTATGAAAACATATCGAAAACCATTCAATAAGAACATTTACTGAAACTAAACAGCATACTAAATAACAAACTTACTGATGTCAGAATATATTACCATTCCATAAACAGAAAACAGCAATTTCTTCACACCATCGGTGCTCCGGCCCGAATTACCACTAGGCCTATGGCACGTAAAAATGTGAATAAAGTGGACTAAAACTTAAATAAAAATAAAATAATGAAATGACCCCTTTTACATCACACATGAGTTCTAAAATCAGCACTCAAATTTTCAATTTCTTAAAGTTGTCACACAAATACAGGAATAAACTAAACAACATGATCATAAATTGCTACAATAATTAGAACCGTAATACAAACAAAACTAGAAGCAAAACGTCTGAAGGAAATAAATAGATGCTCTATTACCCAGTGTAAAAATAGCGTCAATAGGTTCCCTTTTTTTAAACCTAAAACCTGTTGCGGTCTCAACTTTCTGCGCGACTCCATTCGGCCGGTGGATCTCGTGGGCCTTTGGGTTTCTTAATGCGACAGTTGAAACCTGAAGCGCAAGAAAAACACAAACAAAGTTTAAAATCACCATGTGCCCTGAGAAACACAAGATAACAGAGCACAGGTCAACGTGAAGTCATATTTTAAATGGATCTTGGATCAGGATCAAATCTATGTCATTTGGGTTTTTACAGGTTCTGAAGAACACAACGTCATCGAAAGGACTTGCTAAGCCTTCAGGTAATTAGCGCCACGAGGTGTTATGTCTTTGCATTAAAAAAAAAACAATTTCTAATATGTTTATTAGTACAATTGCTACTCATAATATCCATACTTATATAAAGAGTCAAATTAACACCAGGAATATCATTTTGTTTATTATAGCTTTTCATTAGTTCTAATATACCATTAGGTATGGACTTGAAAACTAACGAACTGTGATGATTGTATGTTTGTAATCTGCATTCTAAAAAAGAAAAATGAAAAAAGAAAAAGGTAATTAGCGCCACCTATCATCCAGCCGTGAATTAGCAAAAACCATGCAATCGTTTTACATTCATTGTTGTAAAAGCTCCATTCGTCGGCAGTTCGCTCAGCTTCACTGACTCAACGGTAAAAACTAAAAAAAGTGTAATTTTTGCCCCGCATGTTTCCATCCACCTATTTTTATAAAAATTTTGGGATACAAAAATGCTGGATGGAAACAAATGCGCTCAAAAAACTTTTTTTTTATCCGATAAGATGAAATGCACATAAAACTACGATGGAAACTCGTTTACTGAAGAAATCCCTCATTGCGCAGCAAAAAACTTGCATGAATTTGCTTCAACAGAGGATGTGATTGGATCACTGGACTAACCAGCGGATCAGTTTCATCAGCATCTCAAATGTTGGTTTGGTCATTCTGAAAATCTATCATCAAAATGATTGGGTATAACAACCTCCGAGTGTCTCACATGATTGTGTTCTCAGACACCAGGCATCTGAACGTCTCAATGTTTATCGTGTTTTGTCTGCATCCTCTGAGATGCAAATCATTTATGATGTAGGACAAAAGAGCCTCCCTGATTGCAAACTTATATTTTTAGTACATATATTTTGCCACTTTTGTGTGTGTGTGTGTGTGTGTGTTTTGGTTGGTTGGTCTTGGTCTCTTGTGAGCTCCTCTGGTAGGGTTGCAAGTTGCACGTTTGTTCTCTTGAACACAATGGATAGAAACTGTGCTTTATTCGCAAATGTTTTATGCGATATTCCAATTTTGCACCTTTGGCTGGAAACATATTGTTGAGTGAACAATTGCTTTAATGACAAAGATCAGGGGTTTATTTAAACATCTAACCCTATATTTCGAGCAACTGTAAAAGTGATGATTGCATTTCCCAGATATGAACACGGTTGCTTAAAAGGCCCGGAAACCACCCTGTGATGTCACATTTTTGTGGTTGTAAGTGCGTGTGTGTGGTCTGGAAAGCTGTGCACTGCCCACCCTCTATCAGGGTGGTTTACCTATTGTAAAACAGCAATTTATTTATTTTTATTTACTAAAGAAACAAGTTAGCAATTTACACGAGTACAGTAAGGTTGTTTTTGAAGATTGAGAAAGTAGAAACTAGCAGATTTGTCCCAAAACACATCCAAACCTAAATATTTATCATCTCATGTTCACAATGAAGATTAAGTGTGCATATGGTGTAACTCACCCATGCCGGCCGGGGCAAATGAGCTGTTGGTGTCCTTGACAACGCTAGACACATATTCATAATCATCATCTATAGAAGATTGGCTCCCAGCTGAGAAAAACATGTTTGACAATGTTTAATAACTTAAAAACAAACCTCAAGAGCATTAGATTGAAACCAACACTGATCTAACACTTCTTCCTGTTTACTGCTAGACAGCGTTTCAAACTCATTTGTTCGATAAGGAGTCTCAGGGGAACTGAAACGACAACACACCTTACTCTTTATAGTCTATATTTGAAAGCATTCAAAAGTGGATTGTTGACGTATAACACGAGGTCATTCAACATCAAATTTGTACATCTTAAAATGGCCCTGCGGTGTGTGACCAACGCTCCCAATTCACCTACTACTATTGTGAAGAAATAGTGGTAACCCTTCACAATAAGGTTCATTAGTTAACATTAGTTAACTACATTAGTTAACATGTACAATATGTGAACAATACTTCTTCAGCATTTATTAATCTTAGTTAATATTAATTCCAAAATTTACTAATACGTTATTAAAATCAAAGGTTGTATTAGTTAACATTAGTTAATGGACTGTGAACTAACATGAACAGCTGTATTTGTATTAACTAACATTAACAAAGATTAATAAACACTGTAACTAATGCATTGCTCATCGTTAGTTCATGTTAGTTAATGCATTTACTAATGTTAACTAATGAACCTTATTGTAAAGTGTTACCGAAATAGTACATTCTTGTATGCGTGTATCAGAAGAAAGGCAAGTTTTGAGATATAATACTACTTTTAAAGGACTGCTCTGTTGCTTAGTTACGTGCATAACAGTTTGAACTGCCCTGTCAATCATCTTGTCACAGTTACAATCCTCCACATTCAATTTCATTTAATGTCCTACTTTTTGAGAGAGAAATACAGTAACTAGTACGATGATCTGCCAGTCGTAGGTCTTTCATGCGGAGACTCTCCTATTTGCAATTTGCATAATGATGCATTTAAAAGATAATGACCAAACATATCTGAACAATACTTCACAATGTTGTTGCAGATGAAATGTAATGTTGATAACAATAAATATGAATTGTTGAATGAATAAATATGTTTTTGTCAGGTTAGATACTGATTACTCATCACTCAAACCTTTCTACTTTCTAAACCTTTTCTAAACCTCTCTACTTTCCCTACTACAGTCGGACCCACACATGTATCATATTTGTTTTTTTTAAAGGGATACTCCACTTTTTTTTTTGGAAATAAGCTTATTTTACAACTCCCCCAGAGTTAAACAGTTGAGTTTTACCGTTTTTTAATCCATTCAGCCGTTTTTTTTTTTATATTCAGAAGAATATCAGTAACCAGAAAGTTTCTGGTCTCATTGACTTCCATAGTATGAAAAAAATATACTATGGAAGTCAATGAAACCAGAAACTGTCTTATTACTGATATTCTTCTAAATATCAGAAAATCTTCTGAATGGATTTCGAAAACGGTAAAACTCAACTGTTTAACTCTGGGGGAGTTGTAAAATGAGCTTATTTCCAAAAAAAAAAAGTATCCCTTTAACACTTTTTATTCGTGTTTGTATTTTTTGATCATGCAACATGCAGTACTATGATTTGGGATACGCGAATTCTAATTTCGAAAACTATTTAGGGATTTTGGGACGCAGCAAAGTACTTTTTTTAGAAGTACAAAAAGTCCATGTAGACTCAGTTAATAGACCATAAATCATGTATCATAATTATAAGAAAGGGATAAATCAACACCCCATTTTATATTTTTTTTGGTCGAATAAATGATTTGAAAATCTTTTGATTGCATTAATAATAAACAATACTGTTAATGTGTAAATGTCTTCCAGACAAACTTAAACTTGCATAGTACATTAAACAACGCACTTACTTGCACTTGGAGATCGTGAAAGAGGACCTTGTGGCTGAGGAACACAAATTACATGTAATTATATTGATTGCAGATGTCATCTGTGATTGTCAGGGTTACAAAGACCATCAGTCAAATACACATTAGAATCGTATTCAGTGGAAATATTCAATCTGTCATGTTATTTTTACTAAATTTACTGCCTGTAAGTGTCTGATAAAGCTTGTTAACTTGAGTGTGATCTCAGCTAGAAGCCTCATATCACAGGAAGAGGCTGAATGTGTGTCTAATGTGAAACACAAACAAAAGGAGAAACCTGACACATCTACAAGTGTGCAGAGAGGAAATACGGGCCAATAGCTGCATGTAAATGAGTCATATAAGATTAATATGTACTTAGCACTTTAATTTGACATCTAATATGCGAAAATGAAAACCGAACGGACCCATTTGCCAAACATAAATGACTGCAGAATCTTAATACCAATCAGATCATTTACCTGTGCATCTCTATTCATGGACCTCAACTCCCCTGAGAAAAACAAAAACAAAAGGTTTATTCAGAAATCATGAATAAAAGCATTGTAACATTTATTTATTTGATCTTGATAAACAGTATATATATATATGAAGAGTTCAGATGCAAAAGCCTCTAAATGCCATTTGCAAATTTCTTCTTTAATGATGATTTTTATCAAACTTGTATATTTAAGTTCAGTAATTTCACTTAAATAACAATTAATAGGTAATTATCATTGCCATTTAAGTAAAATCACTGAACTTAAATATAAAAGCTTGATAAAAATGATCATTAAAGAAGAAATTTTCAAATTCATATATATATATATATATATATATATATATAGACCACCACCACTATTACTACTACAAAAATAAAAATGAAATGCAAATTATTATTTTTCCTCTAAAACAATTTTAAAAAGACGAATTGTATATATTTTTTTAGGCATAAAGTAAGCCATTTGTAGGTTAATATGTAACTGGTATGTAAACACTGGTGCTATACAAACATATGACATGTTACCTTTTGGCTTAGCAAATGCTGTGAATTCGGAGGCGGGACTATATCTGTTTGGTTGACCAATGGTAGACAGGGGAGAGTTTATGAAACCTGCTTGAAAACACTGGCTATGTTCAAAAAGTAAAACTAGCTTACTACTTGAATACTTCAGTGTTCACTGTATGCTGCTGACTATTTCTGTTTTGTGGAACAGAAATTAAACACTTCACCTGTTAGGACTCAGCCGATACTTTAAAAGTTCATTAATAGATGAAACAAAAAGGCGTTTTAATTCCCTGAGAGATATGGAAATATGAGCTTCAAATAACTGATCTTTAAACCGATAAACACTAAATGAGAGGGCTCTGAATACCCTGGTGATCACATGAAAGAGAAGAACTCAAATAGAACAGAGTCATGAGAGGACAGTGAAAGCTGCAAGCAGAAGTTTCCAAACTTTACTCTCATAAAACAAACAAGTTCCCTCTGTCTGAAATGATCTTCCTTTTAGTCTTCAGCTGAGTTTGCAGTTTTTTTTGTCTACTTAAATACTCAGCATAAATGTGTTTGGCCCGTGCAAACCTTGAGTGTTGTGGATAGTTGCCAGGGCGTTGCTATGCAGTTTCTAGGGTGTTTGCACTAACCAATGTCTGTGTTGGTCTAGTTAACTATTGTACTAATAGATTTTTTTTTAATTATTAATTGAATAAAGGTGAAATTAAAATATATTAGATTAGATTAAAAACCTAAACAAATTGAGAAATGTTGCATTGGCAAATAACTTAATAATTTGCAGTACTAAAATAAATTAGTAAATTACTAAAAATAAAAAGAAAGCCAAATAAAATTATAAAAGTACAAAACAATACTATAACAGCATGTAAATAATACTGGTTCAGGGTTGCTTAGTAGTTACTTAACGGCTACTCACATCGTTTCATTCGTCAGGTGAAAATTGAAAAAAGCCACCACTAATTATGGAATAAAAGACTAATTTAATAAAAATACGAGCCATTCAAGTAGTCCCTTACCTGGCAATAGCTCATAACCGTCATGGTCCATTACTTTAGGTGGCAGTCCTCCTCTCTGATTGGCTGTCGTTGTTCTGTCATAAACCGGTGAGGTGGGAGGAGGCAGGAGTGATCCCGGTCTGTTTTTAGGTTTAACTGCACTGTAGACAGGGGTCTTATTGCTTTTCTCTGAATTAGCATTGTCATAGTGATGAACAGTGTTCGAATTGGTGGCAGAGCTGGGGGGCTGCAGTCTTGGCTTGTTGACGACCGCATAAGTGTCGTTCATCCTGGTCTGAGGAAGAGGATGAGAAAGCCTGGGCTTGAGAAGAGGATTTCTGAAACCACAGACAAACAAGTACACATTAAAGTCGGCATTAAATGAAAAGTAACATAGGCCAGCTAGTAAGAGCTGTGCGATTAAACCTCACTCCCCCGGCCTCAAGAGGCGCACTAGCGACTGATGCTAGAGGCTGCAGTCTTCAGCGTCCTTGTTAGCATGTCCGCCTCCCATACCAGAAACGCCGGTTCAAATACCGCTCTGAGCGATGCGAGTAGAACCAAAGGGTTTAAACTTGTGCCGTGACCCGGATGGGGGTGAGAATTAGGGGGATTGAGTGTCACGAGTGTAAAGGCGGGCATACACTGTGCGATTTTCGTCTGTTTTGAGCTGAATTCTGACTCGTGCGACTCTTTTTCGTGTCGGACCGATTTGTAGTGTACAGGGAGAAACGAGAGGCGATTAACCTCTCACGATCGACAATCGGATGGTCGGATGAATTTCTGGCATGTCAGAAATTTTGGGCGCTCCTCGTGACTATATCGCACAGTTGAAGCAACGCTACGAAACGATTGCCCTAAACTCAGTGTTTTTCCCCTCACTGCACCTGCGCGAAAACAGAAGTTTAACCATTTCATCTGCAGCATAATAAAATTAAAATAAAAACGAAAAGAGGGAGAGCTTTAAGTTCTGTAGTTCAAACTAGCTACAAATTACTGTTGCTTACCTCCAGTTCGTGTTGCAAAATGGATATTACCCACGTCTTCCAAGCCACCTGCGACGTAACACCTCTTTTATTAATTTGTTAAACAATGTTTTTGAAATAAACCTGTTTTTAATTTTCATTGATGATATGTTTGAACATATTATAGACTGTTAATAGCTATTTTATATGCCTATAATTCATTGTAATCGACCTAAATGTTTTAGATAATTTTTAATGAGGAGTAAGATTATGTAATATTTTATTATCCTCACAGCACGTGCTGTGAAAATATTGCGCGGCAAATTAATTACAATAGCGGATCAATTTAATAATAAAATGAGCCTATAGGCCTCCCCTAATAATTATAATACAATAGTACTAATAATAATTAAATGCATAAACTGAAAATGCTAAATCATCTTGATATGGATAGCAGATGCTTGTTTTGACAATATCTCTGGATACATACACGTCTATCGGCGCAATCCAGGGGGTTATCGCAGATATTACACGTATAGTGTGAGCAGTGAAGTCGCAGCTCGACGATCGGACCGTACAGTGTGAGCACATGAATCCTGAACTTTGGCTTTGCATCGCATGCGATTTACTCGTTGAGTGCGAGTAGGTACCTTGCTGAAATCGCACAGACATCTCACAGTGTATGCCCGCCTTAAGCTGCGTGAGTAAACCTCACTCCCCAGGCCTCGAGCGACTGATGCTAGAGGCTGCGGTCTCTTGAATCTTTGTTTGCACGCCTCCCATCCCATTAAGTACACTTATTAGGGGCATTCTTTGATCTGACTTGTTGAATGATAAAATAGGCACGAAAAAAAAAAGATACAACTTTGACCTGTGTAACAACCATTGCTAGCAGCTAGCTACAGCGAATAGTTTTGCACAGACAAGCATCCATTAAAAAAGCAAGACTCTATTCATAATATAAGCCTCACTATGGTGAAGAGATGAGGTCACTTACATTGCCAAGTTAGATATTAGATATTACATATTCAAGTCAGTGGGTATTTGTGACAATGTAGATTGCATTATATTATACAGTAAACATTTTGCTCTGGGTGTCTTGAATACATTGGTGCATCGTGGGACCCCATGTAGAGCAACGTATAATGACCAACTGTCACATTTGCATTCAAAATATCTTAAGAAATATACTGGCACAAGGGGAACTGCAATAACAGAACACATCGACCTTAAAAAATGAATAAATGCTCCGTATAATAGTATGCAGTCATGCAAAATATTCACCTATTCATTACAAAAGTAATATTCATCTGTATGCAAAGCAGAAACACCACCATGAATCCCACTGTGCGAAGAAATAAATATCCAGCTATACATCGATGACTCAGGAGATTAACTCACATTAACTCTGATGAAGTTAGGTGTTAAACAAGAAAAGTGTGGTGTGCGAGACAGAACCGACAATAACAGCTTGCATCTTGGCTGAGTCCACCTGTGTGACACACGGTGACGTAGTTAGCAAAACTGCGCTGTTGTCAATCTCAAATCGGCCTCTGGCTGTGTGGCCACCACTGATTTTAATCACAGACATCCTCAAACAGTCAAACGAGGTTAGAAATTAGGAAATGAGGGTCATTTGTCAACTTACCGTGTTTTAGAAGGTACGTTGAAGCTGCCTAATGAAGCCTTTGGTGAAACCGCATTGATGTACAGAGAGGTCGAAGTCTTGTGTTTCCAATATAAAAAGAAGAAAAAAGACAAACAAAAACCGTGAAATACGCACACCGTGTGGGAGAGCAGCTACACAGAGCGCCTGTGTTCAACTGTTGAAGGATGCCTGAGCATTTGCATAGAGGAAGCACACTACACTGAAGTGTTTCCTGCTAAACTGACTTTTTAAAGCTCAGGGCTCAAGGTCTGGAGGAAGTAAAACAAGATGTGATGTAAAAATGGAATGACAGACTTTAAGTACTTCGATACCAAAGAAAAAAAAAAACTACTAGCCTAACCACTAGTTAACACATGAGTTAAAAATAAGATCAAATACACCAATTACAAATATAGACATGTATACAAATAAAGTAAGATTTAACTGTAGTGTATTCAGGTACAGAAATAATTCGGCCTAAATGTTAAATAATGTAAAAACGACATACAAGTGAGTGAATGATGATAGAAATGTATTTCTTTTGGGTGAACTACAGTATCCCTTTAAATTGGATTTAGCTACACTACCGTTCAAACATCTGTTCTGTTCAAAAAAAGCGGCATTTTTATTTAATCAAACATACAATAAAACAGTAATATAATTACAACTTAAAAAGTTTTTTTTTATTTGAATATATTTTAAAATGTAATTTATTCCTGTGATGACAAAGCTGAATTTTCAACATTATTACACCAGTCTTCAGTGTCACATTCTTCTTCAGAAATCATTCTAATATGCTGATTTGCTGCTCAAGAAGCATTTCTTTTTATTATAAATGTTATTAATGACAATATTTTTGTATCTTGACTTTTTTAGGATTCTTTGATAAATAAAAAGTTCAAAAGAACAGCGTTTATTTGAAATAGAAATATTTTATTGCATTATAAATGTCTTTACTGTCATTTCTGATCAATTCAATGCAAACGTGTCAAAATAGAAATATTTAAGTCTTACCTCTGTATTCTTGTTTTTCACCTGCAAGACCTTCTGAAACATCTGAGCAACCGTATGAAAGACAAATCCATACTGCTCCTGGGGAGATTCACATAAACATGACAAAATGTCATCAGAAATACACATGTTGTTGTGCAATATGACAGAGAGGGCTGAATCCATGTGCTCGGATTAGATAAAAACACAGCTTAAGCATCAAAGCTTGGATATTTTACTTCAATGGGCAGAAGGTTCAATTAGGTTGTAGATGCTTTCTATTATCTGTGCAATGCAAAAAATAAATAAAAATAAATAAAAATTGTAATGTCACCTTGGTCTGCACAGCTGAAGGTCTCTGTTTTCTGAGCTCAAATATCAGGTCAAATATATTAAAATCCTCCTGTATTTGCTGAAAATAAAATAATGCATATGCATGTAATGTTTTTTTAGTCAGATCAAATGACAAGATGACATTCTATCTATCTATCTATCTATCTATCTATCTATCTATCTATCTATCTATCTATCTATCTATCTATCTATCTATCTATCTATCTATCTATCTATCTATCTATCTATCTATCTATCTATCTATCTATCAAATCCTCTTGTATTTTTATGTTGCTACATATATATATATATATATATACAGTCTATGTTTCACCTTCAAGCATGTACATTTTGTATTTGTTATGATGTTGATACCTCAGTCAGTAGTAGATCATTGACATAGTCAATAGCACAAATGACCCCGGTTCTACCGCACCCGGCACTGTAAAGCAAGAGAAGCTGTCACATTTCCACATCGTATGATATGATCCATTCTCCCCCGAGTCTTGGTTCAGAGGGTCACGGGGGGAATTATGGGCCATATTGTTGGACAGAGCCTTTCTCATGTATATAGAGAGAGGGTAATGAGTGAATCTGTGCTGAAGTCTGGAAGTTAACAGGCTTTTCCAGCGCCACATCAGGTGCTGAATATTTAACATGTCTCACTTCATTTAAATAGTGCCATTAAAATGCATGGAACCAGAGGAACACAGGCCGGCCCCTGCTGCACCCTAACAACACGGACGGACACGACCTGATGAATTTTCATGGGCAGATGGGTCATTTGTCAGAGATACAGAAAAAAACACACTGAGACGGCTGTGTGTGTGATACAGACCTGCAGTGGACCACTACAGGGTCCGTCTGGTTGCTCTGTTTTTGGCGAGCCAACTCCATCATACCCAGAATGCCATCCGGCATGTCTGGAATTCCATGGTCCGGCCAGGCAGTATACTGGAAATGAAACACTTTACGAGCTTCCTAGGTGGAAAAAGATGGCGAGTTTTGACCAATGAACCCATTATGGTTACAAACACCAAATTACAATGTTTTAAATGAGCTAAAATGTGAAACATCACACACAGTGAAGGTTATGGCCTTCAGAGTAAACAGTGTTTTTACAAGACACCCAAAATGAAGTACACTGCAATTTTGTGGTTTGACAGATTTTCTTTAAATAGAAACGCTCTCAAAGGAACAATTCACCATAACATTTCAACTCTCTCATCTGCATATATATATATATGAAGAGTTCAGATGCAAAAGCCTCTAAATGCCATTTGAAATTTTCTTCTAAAATGACTATTTTTATCAAGCTTGCATATTTAAGTTCAGTAATTTCACTTAAATGACAATTAATAGGTAATCTTCATTGCCATTTACTGTAAGTGAAATTACTGAACTTAAATATACAAGCTTGATAAAAACGGTCATGATCATTTGATCATAAAAATGATCATTTTAGAATAAAATTTCAAATGGCACTTAGAGGCTTTTGCATCTGAACTCTTCATATATATATATACATATATATATATATATATATATATATATATATATATATATATATATACACACACATACATATATATATATATATATATATATATATATATATGTATGTATATATATAGAATTCCATTACATCAGGTCTATACCACATCTACTACATCTACTAATGACACACCACTTACATCACAATATTTTACCACCAACGTCCGAACAACGACTTCCTCATTTGGCCGCAACTCCTCAAGCTAAAGACAAAAAATGACAGAAATCAGGAGAACTTCATCTAGTGGGGCCTTAAAACTGCATGAACTACACTTTGCATCAAACTGCAGACAAAAAAACTGACAAAACTCTCATGAAGCGTGGAGATAACATCAGAAGGAACTGTTGTGAAAGATCAATATCCTGTCTCTTAGAGCTAACTGTTGAATTACACACATTGTTCATTGTTGAGAAGCACAGAAAACACTTACAGTTGAGACAGTAAAGGGGCCAAAAGTGGATGTGTCTGTGGTTGATGCCCAGTAGACTTCACATTTTTTCTAAACAACACAGCAGTTGTTAAAACAGTAAATGGCAAGAAAATGACAGGCATATGACACAGAACAACAAAGGAAATATTAAGATTACCTTCCCCATCTCGATCTCACGACAAGCCATGATTATGACCTGACAAAAAAAGAACAGCCAGACTTTAAAAAGTGAAAATAGTTCAAAAGCAATACAATTATGCATTGAAACTATAACGCAAATATAGAAAGAAATTACCTTTACATTGTGTTGCCAAATCATACGCCAGAAGTCAACCACAGTGCTGCTCACAGGGCCTTGGGTGGCAATATAGATCTTGTTTCTAGCAGCTCCCTAGTGGCCAAAAAATATAGAAAATTATAATAATTTAAATCTTTTTTTTTCAATCACAAATAAAGTGCAAGGTGCTCCATATAAGAAGTGTTGAACTTTAAAGGATAGTTCACTTTGAAATTAACTTTTGGTATGTTTTAGCTTACCTCAAGGGCATGCAAGATGTAGGTGTCTTTGTTTCCGCAGTATTTTAAATTTTTATACTTGTCTGTCAGTCATATAATGGAGGTCTATGGTCACCACCTCAAAGAGTGTGCACACAGAAGTCCAAATTAAACATGATTTAATGACTCGTAAATGTAAGTACACATTGATTGCCTAAGACACGAAATGAGTGGTTTGTGTGAGAAAACGAACAGTATTTATATCATTTTTACCTGAGTCACATCCAAGTGATTGTGCAGACCGAAGCGCCCGCGCCGACAAGCGCTTTTTTTCTCACACAAACAACTCGTTTCGTGTCTTAGGCCATCAATTGTGTACTTACATTTGCGAGTCATTAAATCGTGTTTAATTTGGACTTCTCTGTGCATGCTTTTTGAGGTGGTGACCATAGACCTCCATTGTATGACTGACAGACAAGAACGGTTTAACCTAAAAATATCAAAATTGAAACTACTGCGGAAACAAAGACACCTACATCTTGGATGCCCTTGAGGTAAGCTAAAACATACCAAAAATTAATTTCAAAGTGAACTATCCCTTTAAAACACTGAAGTACCTTGATGAAGCTGGCATTAATATAATCAGACTCATATTCAGATGTGGTTGGAGTTAGACAGACTCTGGACTGATCATCTGGAATACAAAAAAAGAAAAATAACAAGAATTTGCATATTTTTCCCTCCATCAGTGTGAGTAACTCAAAATAATTTATCAGGAAACACATTGTGGAGACTCACTTATGAAATATTATGACATGCTTTTGGCACTGCAATGCTAAAAAATAGTACTATAACTATAGGAGGCATGTTTTGACAGATGTGACAGATAATCATGTAAAATAACTTGTGTCACACTGAGAGGAACTGTGAGTCACATATATTTCAGAGCTGATGAGATCTGAGCTCACTGTCAGATGGGAAAATCCTGATAGGACATTAAAGTATGTAATATACTAACACACAAATAGTGTTAGTCTTAGCTGGATTGGGTTGTAAATAAAATAGAATAAAATAAAATAAAAACACCATATATGCCATTATTATTTCTGTAAAACGTATTTTTAGTTATTATTAGGGCTGTCAAATGATTAATCGCGATTGATCGCATCCAAAATAAAAGTTTGTGTTTACATAATATACCTGGGTGCACTGTGTATAATTATTTTATATATAAATACACACACGCTTGTATATATTTAAGAAACATTTCCATGTATATAGATTTATATATAATTTATATTACATATAAATATAAATATATATAAATATAAATGCATGCGTGTCTTTTTACTGTATATATATATATATATATATATATATATATAATAATTATACAGAGTGCACCCACATATATTAACAAATATAAATATTTGTTTTTGACATGAAAAAAAAAGCTAAATTAAATGCAATATATATGTGGAGGGACCAGTGAAAATATTACTCTGACTGGGCCAGCACAAAAAGCCTTATTGTTAAGCACTGGCAACATTTTTATTGTATAATTATGCTAAATATATATTTTTAAATTCTCACTGCAGGAGTAATTGAATTGCATTGAATTTAACAGAACTTTTAACCTAAAACGTTGATTTTGGACAGACAATGTTATCAGCTAACACATATTTCTTATAACAATGGCATGGTGTGAATTGCATTGAATTTAGTTAAAGAAACTGTTTCACCTAGAAAAAGCCTTAATAACCTTTAATAGAATTAAAATAAACCTCCTCTGAGAAGACTACGTACAGGGTAGAATATCCCTATAGCGGTTTTTCTTCACATTTTCTTTGATTTCTCCTGCCACAGTGGTCAGGCCATATTCCTCTTTCAAAGATGCACTTTTCTGTCGTATCAACTGAAAAAAGAAAAGAGGAAACACACAGGTATGAGATCAAAAATATATATTATTATTATTATTTTTTTTATATAAATACATCACAGTTGCAATTTCTGTCCACAAGGTGGCATCCTGTTGCTTCATGGAAGGGTCTTTTTGAGAGTGGATGTGGTTTTGAAACATTACAGATCAAACCCGAATTAAAGCTATTTTTCTACTACATACTGAAAGTATAACATTGACTTAAACATTTACATTACATTCATTCATTTGGCAGATGCTTTTTTATGCAAAGGGATTTGAATTGCATTCAAGGTATGCTTTTGATCCATTCATGCATTCCTGTTTCACACATGATCCGTTTGCAGCGCATATCCGGTCTGTAAGTATGTGGTGTGTAAGCAGCAAGTGGTCATTGTGCGCTGCTTCAGTTCAGCGCTACGATCCTTCAACACACTTGTCACCAAGCATGTGCAAGCTGAAAAAATGTGCAACAGTATATGAACTGAAGTATGTGTAATACGGACCTAAGAGTTGCTAGCGAAAAACCCCTAACTCATATCAAACAAACAAACAGGTAATGAATGTCTGTAAATAGAGGTAGCCACCCACTATAAGCTGCTCTTTACTTCCACTTCTTAAAAACAGAAGAGATCATCTCACATGGGTTATTTTCAACACAATGCTCTTGGCTGGGTCTCTGTAAAAGAAGCCACAGAGCATCACAAACAACTTATATCCCCTTTACCACAAGCAATAAAGTCTTGAGTGTTTTTTTTTCCACAGGCGCTTTATCTTCTGAGTAGTTCAAAACCGTGAAAACTAATGAGGAACTGTAGATTGTGGCTCTTACAAATGCCCTCTTACTTTTACTAATGCAGCCAAAGGAGTCAAAAAGCAACAGACACTTCTGTAAAACGTTGGTCTCATTGTAACCACAAGCAGATTGTAATAACGAACAGTTAACGTGATACTTCATCCGAAAATAAAAATTCTGTCATCATTTACTCACCCTCAAGTTGTTCCAAAACTGTGTGTTTCTTTCTTCTGTTGAACACAAAAGAAGATATTTTGAAGAATGTCAGTAACCAGACAGTTGATTGACTTGACCATTGACTTCCATAGTATTTTAGTCCATACATGGAAGAAACTGAAAGTCATTTGTGCCCGTCAACTGTTTGGTAGTTCCATATTGTTCTAAATATCATCTTTTACATTCAACAGAAAAAAAGAAATGCATGCAGGTTTGCAACAACTTGAGTGAGTAAATGATGACAGAATTTTTATTTTTTGGGTGAACTATGCCTTTAAGTCTACGATAATTATGATTTCAGATTATTAAAGTTCACTGGCAGAGAACATAAATGTGTCAAATATTATATATGTCCTCTGAAAGTTTAAAACATTAAACCAAGACGTTTTGAAAACTTTTTTTCTTGATTATAAGAACGTTAGAGAATACATTAAGGGAAAGTTACATTTGATCATTTTGCAAACATAATGCAATTATGAAATACTTTGAATGAACTTCTGAAAGTAGCAATGTTTAAAAATGTTTGAAAGATGTTCCATGAACAATGTAGAATATATATATATATATATATATATATATATTGCGTGCCAATGTTTTGAGAATGTTATTAAAGACCACATATCTTTAAATGAACTTTCTATTACTGGAAGAACGTTTGTTCATAACTTCGAGTGAATCTTTCCAGAAGGTTCCCTGTCAGCTGGTTTAAGATTCTGAAATGAAGTGGAATGAGCAGTAAAATATTTCAGTTCTGTTTACTGTTGCTCATGCAAATGTTGTGTGAACAGTTTTTTTTATAGCATGCAGTCATCAACTCATTTGCAAAGAAACTGTCTAAAGATATTTAACACAAAGGTAAAACTAATTCTCACTCAAAAAATTAGAAACTAAAGCACGTTCATGTAGTTATAAATGTGCACAAATTGATCATATTTACGCAAAAACATACTCTAGGTACCACGGTATAGTGATGATTCAGTATATGATGGTTATATTCCATGGAAATGAGATTACCATAATCATATACCATGGTATTTAAACAAGGTACTTCAAATAGTGATGTCATTTCCATGGTGTCATGCCTAAAAATGGTAATGCAATGATACAGTGGTGGTCCTTTTGATATGATTTCCAAAAAACATGGTATTCTTAGAAGTAGGCTAGCCTGCCTGGGAATGCCACAGGCTATGTGTATTGTGTATTTCCCAAATGATGGTATTACCATCACTGAACCATAATCTCACCACAGAATTTCCGTAAGGCTACACAACATAGGCGACCAATACAAATAACAGAATACATTTTTTCTCAAGCAAAACGTTACACAAAGAGAAGTTTGTTGTAATGACATTTTGGCTGTAGCCATAACATGACAATATCCAAAACATAATAATAGCATTGTGTGATAAGTAAGTAATATGAAGCATTGCCAACGAGGTTATTTAACTAAAGGGAGGTAGACTATAAAGGTTTAGGACTTACGCTGAACTCAGTTGAGATGAATTGGTCTCCACTGCTGCCATGGTCGGACAAACTGCGGACCCGCTCCACGAAACTCAACAGGTGCGCTTCCATCACCATATACTCACTCTCATCAGCATTTTACTGTGTCCTTTTTTTATACTCTTTGAACTTTCTTTAGCACAAATACATGATAATTTAGCCGCTTATATGCCCTGTTTCCGTCTTGGTAAAGTTATCCAGGCAGCAAACCTGACACAGGGAAGTTTCTCCCGCTGATTGTTGTTGGTCTATGGTCAACTTCATGTACGGCGTTGTCAATCATCAGCCGTCGCCACACCTACTTTATCATTCCAGCCAATCCGCGGTCAGAACCGTTACTCCGGTCACCTGAAGCGGTAAAGGGAGAAACCACAAACAACACTCCCTCATTTCGCTTGTGAAAATTATAAACTAGACTAACTTTACATTTACCATCATCCTTTGGGCAGCACGAGATCGCTGAATAACACTAATAAAAATAAAACTGAGAAATCGTCGATTACAGAGTAGACACTTTTGCTCTTCACTAATCTTTGCCGTCTATTGTGAAGTGAAATAGAAAGATAACTTGTCCAGTGACCACAACCACATTATGACACAATTATTGCTATTTCCAAACGTGTAAGTAGTAACTTCCACATGGTGAACTGATCTGCCCTAAAGTCATTATAGGACAAACCCTAACCAGCTTATAGGCCTAATAGAAGAGTTTGCGCCAAAATTAGCCTAGACTACACTGTCAGTCATTATGAAATTAATTTAGCGATTTTTACAGTTTAAATATATTGCAAAATAATATTAGTATACTATAGCCTAGTCATACTAACGTTAGTATTCTAATGTTATTCCATAGTTAGGCCTGTCATAATTGGCTATGGGTTTGAGGTTAATTGTGATTGTGATGCTACAGTATGTGGTAGCATTCAGCCTTTAATTTGTATGGACTGTATTTTTTAATTAATTATTTTGATAAATGTTTATCATCTTTTACATTTATATATCATATCAATTTCACTTTTATTTCTTGTTTTCGAGGTCTAAATCTAAGACCTAAATCAATAGGTTGCCATGGTTTCATCAAATCGTCCAAAACATTGTCAAAATACTCCGAGTCCTAATTGTATACCTGGATGCACATTTCTACTCCATCTTGACAGTGCTTTAGCATTCAAACAGCTTTATGTCCCACTTTAATATAATCTAAGTCAGCAATGGCACAGACACGTTCTTTCAGCAAGAAGCGAAGCATCATGTTCATCCTATTACACAGTTTTAACCGTTCTCTGATCCCCAGGCATCATGTGATACCTCTGAGACTCCAGAGTGAGTAATGGAGAGCCACAGAGATCCATTGTGTGACATCAATAGAACAAGTGTTTACACCCTTAAAAGAACAGTCCAGATGCTGAAGATTTTCACTTTGAGGGAAATGAGAAAGAGACGACATGCACAGGAGCGAGAATAGAGGAAGCTGGGAGTTTCAACCTGAGGAGACCCTAATAGAGGATTCTGGTGAGTTTCCATCTTGCTTGGCACAGGCGAACCTCAACTGGCAGAAAGAGGACCCCTCTGGAGGTTGTGCTGTGGATGTCCCAGGTCTGTCTTATCAGAATGAAGATATAATGTCAGAGAGTTGGAAGCAACACAGGAAGCATGTGTTTGTGCTGAGCGAGGCTGGTAAACCTATTTACTCACGCTATGGCAACGAGGAGGCCTTGTCCTCCACCATGGGTGTTATGATGGCGCTGGTCTCCTTCGTCCAGGCTGGAGGCAACACAATTCAATCTATTTTTTCAGGTGAGATCCACCATCTTCATTTAGGTTTTAAGTCTGATAGTGCCAACTTTAATCAGAATAAACTCAAAATTACCCTTTCCTTTTTGAAAATATGGACGGAAGGTACTTTATATGCAGACGGATGCATTATGGAGGATTGGGATTACACATAGTGTCAGCCATCTTTATTGGAAGGTAAACTAGCAGGCTCTTGTTCTGTATGAGCTGAGTAGTAACTTTAGGGATTACCATCCTCTTTTTCCCGGACATGTCCGGCCGTCGATGTCCGGGATTCAGCTTTTGCTTTCTGCAGTCGCCATGCATTGTTTACATGCACACCTTTTGTTTCAATCTAACTGAATTGAATCTGATTGGTGAATCTGAATGTAGTGTTTACATGAACGCTAAAAAAGTGATCGGTCGATGTGTGTTTTAACATTGCCAAGAAAATTCCCGCTCCTCCGTGAGAGATGCGAGACCGGTCTCTCATCGGTAGCTAATCACGCCACCGTCCCCGTGCTGTTCTCCCGCGGCCCTCACTCGTCCTGCTCGCCACAGTAAGCATGATGAATGGCGACTGTAGAACGCAAAAGCCGAATCCCGGACATTTTGGGCGATCTCGAAACACATTTTCGGGTAGACTCATCACAGAGACTCACAAGTAGAGTAGACTTGTTGTTTAAGTTTAACTACTGCCCTGTTACTGGTAGGCGTGGCCTCCAAGGGCAGCGAAGCAAGTGCATTCTGGGAGTTGTTGTCTTTCATCCACATTAGCCAAAAATACATTTTCTGGCTTTTCTCAGTCTAGAAAGCTCCAAATTTAAAAATAATTTCACATTTCTTCTACATAAATGACCCATTTTAAATACACATTCATCTTTCCAGAGGTATTTGATATGACAACACTTAACAGCTAATTTTACAATATTCTTTCCCTGTGTTTCTCTCAGATAATCGCACAGTGGTATTTTTGCAGAAGGGGCCGCTGGTGTTTGTGTCCGTTTCTTCCACTCGCCAGTCTGAGCAGCAGCTCCGCAGTGAGCTCCTCCATGTTTATCATCAGATAGTCAGCCTTCTCACGCAGGCCAGCATAAATCGTATCTTTGAGCGCCGGAAGAACTATGACCTACGGCGTCTGCTGTTTGGCTCAGAGAAGATTCTGGACAGCCTTCTCGATGTCATGGATTCTGATCCCGGCTTCATGCTCTCGGCGGTCCAATGCCTGCCTCTGCCATCCTCTTCCAGAGACGTTCTCAGTCAAATCCTACAGAAAGCCGTCACCCCGAATCTGGTCTTTTCCTTTCTCATTGCCAATAACCGACTTGTCTCCATCGTTCAGGAGAAGACGGTCCTGGAGGACGCTAGGCTAAAACCCAGTGACCTTCATCTCCTCTTCAACCTCATCAGAGCCTCTGCTTTTCAGGCTGGAGAGATATGGACGCCCATCTGCCTGCCTCTGTTCAATCATGACTGTTACTTCTATGCTTATGTGGCATATCTAGACCCGCCCGAATGTACTGTATGCCTTGTTCTTCTGTCTACAGATAAAGAAGCTTTTTATGCCATGGCAGAGTGCAAAAGGAAAATTGAAGAAGCTTTCGCATCCCAGAATGCCTTGCAGTGTGTGCCAAACACTCAGATGAGCTGTTTTGATAATATTGATGTAGCTAATCTCAGGCACTTCCTGTATAAGCCCTCAAATGTGCAAGACCACCATCGCCAGCTTTCACAGTTCACATGGTGAGTAGCTTGTAGTGCTTCATTTCAAACTGTCAAAGCCAACCACATGACAGTTTAACAGTTTAACAAAGACATCTTAAACAATGTCATATTTGCATTCAAAATGTCATTATTGAGCGAAAGTCACTTAATGACAGTTGTCATGAACATGCATAAACTTTACTTCATATTCAAGACATATGTCATGTCATGGTTATGAAGGTGTCCTGTCAGTCTTATGCACACCCCTTCAAGTAAAGTGTTACCGACTTCTCTTTTCGGATGACATGGGCCTCAAGTACAGGAAAAATAATGTTAACCAACAGTGAAAAATCTATAGACAGTTAACATTAATTAATTAAATGCTACAACAATGCTGACAAATAAGAGTAGATTATTCGGCAAAAAGTCTTCTCAAAAGCAGGGACTATTAAGATCTGACTCTGAAAACACCCACTTTTCATCATCCAATCAAGTTGCGCGATCAATTCATTAGTGTTTTGACTCATTTATCAGAATCAGTGGCTCTTTTGCCAGCAGAAACACCAGATGGGTCTCATATCCGGATAAACGATGGCCTATAATCCAGGATTTTCACATTCTGCAAAAGATTAGACCACTTTGCCATGAATTCTACAACAGTAATCACTTGATTCGGCTAATCACAGCATGGCTGAAATGTTTCAGACCCTGTTGAGACTCAAGAGGTGCCTTTTATGCAAAAAAATGCATGCAAATAATGGTCAACTGAATGATTAGACTGAAGCATCAAAGACCACATGATGTGTGGAAACAGTCTTTGTCTGTTTAAACCGTGTCTGTCTCAAATTTACTGAAATTGAGTTCTGTTTTCATAAACTGATTTGCATTGACAGCCTATGTTTTCATAATTTACATCTCTGCCATTTGTAATATTGTATACTGGTGTGATCAGGTCACATGTCTGCATGAATAATGTCTGTTGTAATCGATGATGCACACTATTATCATGCTAAAAATTATGCCTCTTTTTTTCTTATATCGCTTCACTCAGCCCAGAGATGGATGTGGCATACAGAACCCAGGATGAGAAGATACGTTTGCTGGATCTGTATCGAAACATGCACAATCGTATCCATAGTATGTCACGACCCCTTAAACTCATCTACCATTCTGCAGAAAGAGAAACTCTGCTGGCTTGGGTATGTGACAATCTATTTTTAGAAGAGTCAAGAACTTAAGTTCAGGATACTTGAAAGAATGTTCTAGGTTTAAAGCATTCAATAAGTAAACAAAACTGACCTAGGTTTTCTTATTGTGTGCATATACAGTATGTATGTTTGTGTGTGTGTGTGTGTGTGTGTGTGTGAGTGTGTGTGTGTGTATATACAGTATATATATATATATATATATATATATATATATATATATATATAATTATTATTTTTTTATTTTAATTTTTTTTGTTGTTGAGAATATTAGACTGATTTCTGAAGGATGCTGGAAATTCAGCTTTGATCCCAGGAATAAATTAGTTTTTAAAATATATTCAAATAGAAATCAATTGGGGCTATTTGAAATTGTAACAATATTTCACAATATTAATTTGTTTACTGCATCGAATAAATGCAGTCCCCAAGTGAGCATAAGTGACTTATTTCAAAAACATTTAAAAACATCCAACCCCAACCTTTTGAATGGTATTTAATATTTACAGTGTGTATTTCCTAAACTCGCCCTCTTGTTCTATAGGTCACTGGCAAGTTTGAGATGTACGCCTGCTTTACTCCTCTTATCACTAAGAAATCAGCTATCAGTGAACTCACTAAACTGCTGCGTTGGATCAAAAAGGAAGAGGACCGTCTCTTTATCTGTAATCTCCCAAAATACTCCACTGTCCCACAGCCAGGCAGGAGTTCTACAGACAGGGGGAGATCAGATAGACAGAACGCATCAGACACTGGCCTTCTGTCTCTCTTGTAGCCAGGGCCGTCCATAGTGCAGCCGGTGCACCCCCACCCCAGATCTCAAAAGGACCGAGGGGACTACAAACCAAACGCTATCAGACTGCGGGACGGCCCTGCTATAGCATTGTGTATCCTACTGGCCTGTTTTACATCCATGTTTCATGGTAAATTCAGTGCGTTTGCTTAAATGGGAGAAGTGGCTACATTGAATACAAGTCTTCCTTGTTTGTGGGTTCGTATGGTGGCTTGTTCCTTAATAAAGTACTGAAATTCATGTTCATTTTTCAGTTCAACTTTTGAGTCCTTGTTCTGCTGGCAACAGAGTTTGCAATGACAAACTGTTTTACTAATAAAGTACATATGTATGTGCCTCTGTTGAATCATGAGTTTAATCATGACTTTTATGTGTATGTGGCATGTCTAGATCATCCTGAATGTACTGCATGTAATAATAAGAAATGTTTCATTGTAAAAAAACAAAAAAAAACAAACTATTTTCTTAAAGGTGCCAAATGGGATTTAAAATCAAATCATACAACATGTTCCATACCAGATGGGGGCAGTATACCTCCAGAAATACCTCCACGGCCACGCGCTCTCTCATGTCTTCAAACAATATGGGCGAGTGCTGTGTTGCTCTGTCTCCCTCGTGCATATTCATCAAATCAATTGACGCGATAGTAAAAGGTTGGAAGACCGCAGTTTCACGTGGAGCATTTGGAGATTTTCAGAGATTAGAGACTTAATGAACAACATCTCAATACTAAATTATAAGGGCCGTCTCATAGACAAGTCGGTGCATTTCGACGATATGGGAAAATTAAAGCCCAGGCTATTATTTCTAGTTTTATGATATTCGATTTGTTCATATTACATTTTTATCATTAGTTTGAATAAATTTGACAGACAGCAATTCCCTGATGTGGACCAAGCTAGCGTCTTTCAGAGCTGCCAACTCTCACAACACTTTTCACACACTTTCACGCCACACATTTTTGTCATGCACAGAAAAGGACACTGAGACCGATGTCAGCTCTCAGATTCTGTTCATTTTATTACGCAATTCAAACAATAAATACAGTATTGGCGCTTTACACGACAGATCCCTAGCACACGTGAACCGATCATCTCTACTAGCTAATGGTAAAAGAACACGAACACTGTTGAAAGATACAGTATGCTACAACTTACCAAAATGTATTCCTCATGCATAATATCGACCAATCATTTTTTTTTAACTCTTCCCTGAACTGAAATGTAGTAGTGGGCTGTATTTTCCACACGACTGACGTCAGGTTCAAGTACACACAAGCCGGCGCGAGCGCGACTTACTCGTGTACTGCAGTTTGGCTGGTGGTAACGTTGCCCGCCCGCATACCGCCTCCCATGGTCGAAACTGGTATTACGACACCTGCCGGGCCGGGGCTAGTAATTTAGCATGCTAATTCAGGTTAATATCTCGGCAGCACTATTACTTGTCAGTTTTTTAATGACATCATCAACCTTATTTCTTCTCAATCTTTTGATGCGTGTTGCTCATTTTTGGGATATTTTAACCTCAATTTTTACAGATGGCACCTTTAAAAATTTCAATAGGCCTACTGTATTATTTTGCTAAGAAAGCAGCTGTGCAAACTGGCCCACTTTAATAACAATTAATAAAATGCTGAATTACATCCAAAAGCAGGATGATTTTTTATCCATGCCATTTTAAATCATATATTGGAGATTGAGAAGTATGTACTGCTTGTAAAAGTTAACTGCGCATGTGACACTCAGATGTTGCTCATGCTTTTTCTAAAGATACAAGTCAAACCTTGACTTGTCAAACCTTGTCAGAATATTTGGTTTCTGTTATGTGATCCTGCAACAGTTGTCATTTCTAGAAACATTTACCCTTTTTTCTTCATTCTCTCTCACTCACAACCATAGACTGTAAGCCAGGTTATTTACACTGTTGATTGTCTCTTTGACTGTGGTGACAAATAGACTATAAAATCATGAATGTAGTCTCTATTCATTAATCTATGTGAGTGCTTGATCTGTCAATATCTAAAAATAATTTGTGACAAGCGTCGAGTTAGTCGGCTCACAAGTCACTCGTCCCCAGAACTTCAGCAGTCAGTGAATACATTGTCTGAGTGCGCCATCTTCAGGACAGGGGCCGCCATTACTCATGGTGGCGTTTTTCCCTCAGCAAGCCAATGCGTTTAATGGGCGACATCAGAAAGCTGCAGCTTAACCTTCAACTAAGCAGAATGACAATTATTTCGGTAATACAAAGCTGTCAGAAAACAACGTAATAGCAGATAGAGTGAGTTTTATTCTGCCCAGCAGTGTTTTGCTCTAGTGAAGATGGCGCAAGCACTGTCAGAGGAGGAGTTCCACCGTATGCAGGTACAAATCTGTTTATTTGCGCTTGGTTTTGACATCTACCACAATTTTTAATCCACATATGAGATATTTAATGTGTTCAACATTGATGTTCGGTGGTAATATGTGTAAACGGGTATATTTTATGGTTGAAGTTGACGTCCATCTGAGCGGATTGGGGCTCTGTTAGCTCTAGCCGTTGACCTGCCAAGCTAACTGTTAACTGTTATGAGGCGGAAAATAGTTTTAATTGACTATCACGATATTTTTCATTAATGCATGTAATAGATTGGCTAATGAAACGGTTGTTTGTTGAAATGACACGGAATGTAGTATATATATGACGAGTTTGTGACATACAATACAGATGTGTTTAGCCCGTTAGCATGCTAACCTGTAATTAATGACCGTTAGCACGTCAAACAGCTGGTAATATTTCTTTTCTACACAACTGACGGGTTTAAAAATTATATATTTAGTTTTGGAGACGTGTTTCGAGTGAATTTTAAGATGCTAAATATCATATCCCTATTGTTTTGCGCTACCATTGTTTTGTTTACATTTCCAGAAGCATCTAATATTCAGTTATAGCAACCAGACTCTTTAATGAAATGTTTTCCATTATGTATTTACACTTTGTAAATAATTGTATTAACATGATTCATTGCATATGAAGACGCTGAGATTTGAATTATGCTTTTATGATGATGTGTTGTCTTAATTTCTGTTTTGGAATAATCAATATGTACCTTAATTAAATGCCCTGTTAACACCAGTACACAATCTTTTGCTCTGTTAAACTCTTTTAATGCGTATTTGGTCAGGCTCAGCTCTTGGAGCTGAGAACACAGAACTACCAACTATCTGATGAGCTTCGAAAAAATACAGCTGGTGAGTAGAGAGATGTAACTTTACACCTTTGCTTATTCAAGACAGACCAGCTGACCTGTTTGCGTCATTACTCATTAACACGGTAGATTGCAGTTTGTTATTAAAATCTGGTGTCTTATTGCACCTTTTCCACTGAACTTTTTCATATAAATAAAGTTTATATGAATATATAAAGTTTATATTATATGACGACAAAAAAAGGTATTGAATTTTTTTTTTTTTTGTATTTTGCCTATTTAAATGTCAAAACATTTCTGAGTATTAAACTCTTTTTGGCAGCTGGTAGCACAATCAAATTATTATACAAAATTAATTAATAATTGAACATGTGAAGGAAGTAGAAATTATATAAAGATAGGCATTCTAATTCTAAGTCCATTTTAAAGGGATAATTCACCCAAAAATGAAAATTATGTCAGTATTTACTCACCCTCATGTTTTTACAATCCCGTAACACCTCAGTTCATCTTCAGAACACGAATTAAGATATATTTGATGAAATCTGAGAGCTGGATCAGTCCTCCATACTAGTCCATAGGCTTCTTGAGGAATTGAAACTTGCCGGCCTCGAAAAGTTATTAAAGACATCGTTAAAATAGTCCAAGTGACTACAGTGGCTCTATCTCAACTTTATCAAACGACGAGAATACTTTTTGTGCGCAAAAACAAACAAAAATAATGACTTTATTTCAACTATTCACTTCCTTCTCTATGGGCCTATTAATTACTATTACCAAAATGCCATAGCAGTTTATGCTTGTGCAGCTGTCTGTCAAAAGTGATAAATGCAAGTATATGTGTATCATTTTGTATGTTAACTTCATATTCTGTATTACAGAACTCAACAGTGTCCGTCAGAAGACCTCGAACTTGGAGAAAGACTATATCAAAGCGCAGAAGGTAGTGTTTACCTTGATTTTTCAGCAAGTCATTGTCATGTGATAGAGGTCAATTTATCAGTGATCAAAATGTAGCACTGCTCATCGTTTCCTTCAAGGGATAGTTGACTTTGAAATTAATTTTGGTATGTTTTAGCTTACCTCAAGGGCATCGAAGATGTAGGTGTCTTTGTTTCTGCAGTAGTTTCAATTTTGATATTTTTAGGTCAAACCGTTCTTGTTTGTCAGTCATATAATGGAGGTCTATGGTCACCACCTCAAAGAGCATGCACAGAGAAGGCCAAATTAAACATGATTTAATGACTCGTAAATGTAAGTACACATTGATGGCCTAAGACTTGAGGGTTTCTCAAACTCAGTCCTGGAGGGCCACTGTCCTGCAGAGTTTAGCTACAAACCCTGATCAAACACACCTACCTGTGAGTTTCTAGTGATCCTGAAGACCTTGATTAGCTTGCTCAGGTGTGTTTGATCAGGGTTGGAGCTAAACTCTGCAGGACAGCGGCCCTCCTGGACCAAATTAGGATAGTTTGCTGAAAATGTTCATAGTAATAATTTTAGAGTTTACTTTCAACATCACTACTTCAAAGCTGTCATGAAACAGAAGTTGCGATAGTCTTTTCTTACCTATTGTGACGTATATTTGAGTGAAATGGAAAGATTTAGGACAGGACTTGACTTGGTTCATTGGGAATTGATGGTTGTGGTTTGCTATTGGTGGATGTGAGTGACAGGTTGTCTCGCCCTCACGGGGTGGAGATTGAGTGGAAATATGTTGTTCAATTATTGATATATTAGCTTTTATTAAGTAAATATTTTAGGTCAAAGGGTTTTTATAAGCAAAAGCACAGTGGACAAGACACATGCCTTTGGTGTGAGAGACCCGGATTCAAATCCACTGTGAGACACCAATGTGTCCCTGAGCAAGACGCTCCAGAGGCGTGCAACCTCTGACATGTATAGCAATTTAAGTCGCTTAAAGAGATGTTGCTGAGAAGAGGGAGGGGAAGTTATTTTGATTAAAGATTATGAGCACATGAAAAAAAATGATGTGCACGGATCCGCCACATTGATTTCGATTTCATGGTGACTTCAAAAATATTTAAAAAGTGCAGTCATTGTTTCTTCATCTTGTGTATGTTGTCAAATTGAAAGAAGTTGTCCATTCGCTAATGAAGTCTAATGAAAGTCTTCATTTTCACCCTTAGGCTTTGAACAAGAGCAAGAAAGCACAGGTGAGATTTCTTCTGAAAATCAGCTTTTCATTTTTTAACCATAATCGCTATGAATACAAATGCAATGATATGATATCCAGAGAGAGTAGTATGCGAAAACGCCCCGTCTGGTTACCGTGCTGTATTCTATTTTTCAGGAAGTAGATGCCTTACTCAGTGAGAATGAAATGCTTCAGGGCAAGTTACACAGTCAGGAAGATGACTTCAGGCTGCAGAACAGCACTCTCATGCAAGAGCTGTCCAAGGTGCTGAGCACACACACATTATTGAACCCCTGTCATGAACATGAGCATGTGAACCCAGACAACTTATGCACAAGTACACCAGAAATGCATTGCTCACACTCATAGCAATTAGTAATGGAACACAGTAATCCTTATTTTCCAACTATGAAGTAAGCGATTTTCTGTTAATCTGTGAAATTTCTGATTCATTATCCGCTATAGGCAAATAACTAGAAGAATGACAAGAAGTGAAGTAAATAGTATAACTATTTACGCTACAAACCAGTGTGTTTATAATTAATAATATGGTCAGAAATGCCTGTTTGCAATATCAAGCAGCATAATAAGCTGGTTTCTACTGCTGAAAATAACTAGAAGAGGATTTTGAAGCCTTGCACATTCAATTTACAAATGCCAGCTCCCAGTCTTACATGGAAAATAAGGTGGATGACCAGAACTTTATTCGCCTCACATAGGGCTGGGCGATATGACGATATATATCGTTACAGCGGTAGAAAACGTCAACCATAACAGATTTTTTTATTCCGCATAAACCGCGAAACGTAAATAAGTGGGTGTGGTTAACTCCTGTGCAGCGCGTGAGACTGATATGCCGAGATTTGTCAAAGAAACATGGAGAAAGCAGATCAAGAGGATCCACAAAGTGGATCAGGGTTGTACAGGGTTGTTGTTAACGTGATATTTTTTGGGGGAAAGGCACAGCCGTCAACTAGAGCAGAGCAGCACCCAGGCTACAGTTTAGAGGAGTGCACGTTCGCAACGGGGAAAGCATGAAGTTTAGGCCTTTTTAATATCTGGGAAGTTCATCTAAAAGTTGATGAGTGTTTTTTGTTTACTATATTTTGCTATAAATATAGTTTACCAAAGAAATGAGTTACCAAAATAAAATAAAAATCAAACAAGGTGACATACTTTTCATTTCTAAAGTATTTGGGTTTATTTATTATACAAAGCCCTTTTTGTCGATTTTTTATTTTTTTTTAATTTTTTTTTGAGGATAACTACATATATAAATAACTATATCGTGAAACATATTGTTACCGTGAAATAAAATTAGTCATACCGTGAAACACAATTTTGGTCATATCGCCCACCCCTGACCTCACACAGTAGTCACAAGACTAATAGGACAATTTAGACAAATTTGCAGCTAGCTCCCTTTTTGTTATGAAAGACTGTTTAGGGGCAGATATGTTTCTTATACTCCCCAAGACTGCATTTATTTAATAAAAAAATATAGTAATATCATGTATTATTATTTGATATTAATGTAATTTATTCTTGTGATCAAAGCAGAATTTTCAGTGTATGATCCTTTAGAAATAATTCTAATATGCTAATTTGTCACTCAAGTAACATTTCTTTTCATTATTAATGTTGAAAACAGTTGATAAACCGTGATCAAAAATTGCTCATGATTCTTTGATGGATAGAAAGTTGTTTTAAACTTGCAGGTCCTAAACTTTTAGAGAGTAGTGTAAGCACTTTAATAAAAGTTGCATGTCAGATGATGATTGAACACAATACAAACAGACCATGTCACACCAGAATCATTTGAATTTTTATTTTTCGATTTTCTAATCAGTTGCTGTGTGTTGGTGCAGTTATGTTCCCAGATTGAGCAGTTAGAGTTGGAGAATCGAGGATTAAGGGAGGGTCAAGGTTTGGAAAGAACCGCCTCCAGCCCCGCCTCTGTTCCAGTGGACGCTGAGCTCCTGCGCCTTCAGGCTGAAAACTCTGCCCTGCAGAAGAAATTGACAGGTGAGGGGAGCTCATGCATCCAGTCCGTATCAATGTTTCATCACATACACTTTAGGATAAGAATTATGAATCGGGATTGATTTATAGTATTCTGTGTGTGTCTATGCAGCTCTTCTAGAGTGTGCAGATGTTACTGATGGAAAAGCAGCGCTCATCGATGGAACGGCCGGCACTAATGGTGTCCAATCAGATGCCAGCGGTCACAGCGATGAACCTTCTGCTCCACGAAATGATCAGATTGATCAGGTAACAGATAATAGGTTTCAATCTCATCAGGGTTTGGATGCTGTTCCATACAATGGAGGTTTTGAATGAGAGAACCAATAAAATTGAAATGTCCACAGCTTCTGATGGGATACAAAATGTCCATGTCACAATACAGCAAAACCAGAACTCTCAGATGACTATCAACGAAGCCCTCTACTTTGCAAGCGAGTTTGATTGTCATGCGTCTCGTTGTGCTTGTGACAGTTTTGAAAGTTTGAAGCTGGATATACTTAAGCAACTTTCTAAAATTCAAGTTTGAGTAAACAAGTTGCAGTCTGGGTATCCTAACAGTTTCAGAGCGAATCAATTATTCAGCTACACAGTGCTGCACTTCATCTGGAGGAGTTTGTTGGAGTTCACTTGAGGTCATGTTTAATGCAGGGACTACAGATGCTGGGTGAACTGTGGCCAGACACAGCAGAGACGCCACCATCAGCTTTTTCTGTGAGATCAGCCCTGTAAAGATAAAGGGAATGGAAGGACAGTGAACTGGAGTCTAGTGACAGGGTTCCCACAGATACTTAAAATTAGATTTTTAAAAGATAAGGCCATGAAAAATCTTATACATTTTAGATGACACTCATATCAAAATGTTTTCCAAATTAAAAATGTCTTTTTTTTGCGTACGTATTATTAACTTATCTAAATAAGTTTAGAAAAATGTCCATATATAGTTGAAAATGCCCCTGGATATCGATTTAAAGTGGCAAATATTGCACATTAATTAATAATTTCTGTCACTGCTGTGAACTGACCACTGCATATACATGTAATATGAAAAATATGAATATCTTCACAAGTCTGCTGTCAACAACAGGCCTAAACCAGCCATGGCACCAGCACAAAAACACAATCAGTAAAATATAATCTAATTATTACCAACAAAACGTTGAAAATATATCGAGATATATTTTTGTCAATATTGCACACCCCTAATGTATGGTATTCATTTTGATTTCTTCAGGTCTTAAAAAGCCTTAAATTTGACTTTTAAAAGTGTGCAGGAACCCTGTAGTGTTTGACAATCACACCCTATCCATTAGCTTGACCAAATTTAATAAAATCAGAATTGCTGCCAAATGGTTATTCTTTAAATAGTTGTGTAACTTTTTTTTTTTTAAAACATTCCCTACTGATTTTAACTTCCTGTGGTGGAATTTCAAAGTGAAACAGAATATCCAGCTGGAGATCATGTAGAATGGGTCTTTATTTTATCCTTCATGATTTGGTTGAATTCGGAAAAGTAGGTCATGATGTTTTTGGTTAATATTTCTGCATACAGCCTGCATGTCCTTG
>NW_024121099.1:12080384-12185384 GCF_016745375.1 Pimephales promelas | reverse complement strand
GGTCATTCATTAATAATCTTCCTCTCAGGTGTAGCTTTTGAATGCCAATTTTTCTTCATATTCACTCATGGCTTTATATTTTAATTGACTGTGAACCTAAAGTGCAGTATTTTAAAATATTCATGAATGCCAACGTGTTTTGAAACTCTTGGAGGGCAAACATTTCAACTAATATGTCTCAATTTAAAGTAATTAAATATGAATTCAAAATAATTTAAATATAGTTTAAAAAAATATTAATTAATTAGAGTTAATTTTTGAGTAAAGTATCCCTGAACTGGAAGACATCTTTACTGTGACCCGTCCGGTCTTTCTGCTGATAGCAAACTCTTTGTGCTTAAGGAGAAGTTAGTCAAGTTTATAATTACCCAGAGAGCAGTCTGTTTAATTGAGCATTTCTGGACGATGGTGCTCAGGATCAGCGGAGTAATTAAGGATTAGTGGGGCTCAGTGCCGGTCTGCAGGGGCCCCTGAGGGAAGTGCCCCTCGTATAACGCTATCGGCCCTACTGCAGGTCCGGCCACCACAAATGCCTTTTATTTCCTCCATGAGGTTACTAATCTTAATTAAAACGCTACCTCTAATGTGCAACAAGCAGATAAGGATGAAGAACCTCCCTATTCTGTTTTTCCCATTCAGAACTGCTTGACTTCTGTTTGACGTGGAGTTTCTAACTTGGCCTGTTTTCCTCTCTCTTCTTTTCACTTGTTTTGGGCGTTCTACTTCCTCTATCTCTTGCCCTTGTTCACCCCCTTGGGCTTTATTCTTTCTGTATTCATCTCCAACACTCCCCCTACAATCCCATGCTGTTGTTGGACATTTCGTCATTCATCCTTCACATCACTTCCTTTCTCTGTGCATGATCCCTCCCTCATTGCTTTTTCTTTTTTTTCTCGTTTCTTGTTCATGACTTTGTACTTTTTTCCTTTTTTTCATAAAATTAAATCTTTTAAATGTTCATCGTTCGTTTTTTTTCTTCGTATTCTTTCATGCTTTTTCTTTTTGCTTGTTATTCTGTATTTTTTACATTTATTTTATCAAATTTCCCTATTATTTTTACTTTGTTAATTCCATTGCTTTCTTTGTTCATTATTTAATTTTTTTTTCCATTATTTAAAACATTGTTTTGTTCATTCTCTTATTTGTTCAATTGTTCTTTTATTATTTCATGTTATTGCTTTTTTTCTTTTTCTTTTCATCTATTTATTACAATCATATTTTGTACATTTTCAAATATTTACTTTTTCAAATATTTTATTTATTTCATTTATTCTAATGTTCTTTAATTCGGTTTATTTATTTTGTTTTCACTCTTTGTATTCTTGCTCTTTTGGTTGTTTTTTCATTCAATATTTCATTTTGTTCTTCTTTCATTCTGTCATCTTTTTGTTCTGCTTTATTGGTTTCTCTCTCTCTCTCGTGGGGTGGTTTTATGTTTGGGCGGAGCTACAGGTAGCGTGTCAGAGCGCGGTCAGTCAGGAGCAGGTGGAGGGCATGCTGGGTGAGAACGATGCTCTCAGGACAAATCTAGCGGCCCTAGAACAGGTACCTGACCATGATACAGCATCACGACCTTCATCAACCCCAGTTTCTGCATCCTCTTAACTCAATGACCATGTCTGGTCTAACACACATGCTCCTTGTACCATTAATTGTTAAAATACACATGTACTAATGCCACTTTCACCAGCTTTAATGCTATTGCCTATGTACAAATCGCTTTCAGTTCACACCAGTTTGTTTGTTTGCTATACCTTCTTGTAATTTCTTCTCTTAAAAAAGGGTCTATTTAAATGACTATTCATAGTGGTTCATATAGATGCATTGTTTTGCTGTAAGATCTTGTCAACAAAATGAAGGGCATTAAACATTGCACTACAACTACATCCCAAACTGGGGGTTTTAAAGGAACTGCAGGGGGTTTGTAAGTTTATGAAAAGGTAATAATTAATTAAATCATATAAATGTAAAACAATCGAAATAAAACACAAAAAGATAAAATATTTTGTTAATGCTGTGTGGCCTCTGACTTCTGACTCTGTAATTCCACAAACCTAGAAGACTTCCTTGAACATACATAAGCAATAGGCTGTTTTAAATGAAAATTTTAAATATAAAAAGAAGAATGAATGAGAATCAATAAATTATGAATAATTTGCTACCATATTGTGAATATTAAATAATAATTTAACAATAAAAATGCAACTGTAATCGGATTATGAGTGTTTTCAAACGTAATATAACTATAAGTATATACATTTTGCAATCTGTTTGCGTTATCCAGATTACATGTAATCAGTTATAAATCAGCACTAGTTATTACTGTTTTAGTTGATGGCTCACCAGCCAAACTCATTATGCTTATTTATTTTATCCAAAGTAGCTTACAATCTATTTAAGGTATATTAGCATTTCTATCTGCACTTCCTGGGAATAAAACCCATTACCCATTGTGAGCAATGGCTACATATTAATATGTAAATAAATATGAATAATTTAATGTGTACTTCAAGGAAGCACAAGGTTTATTTGGTTTATACTTTCACTGCACTTTAATCCTGATTGAGGTTTTGAAAACTTTTCCATGTCTAATATATTGCTTTCTATGCATGTAGTACTTGTGCTAGCCTAGATATTTTGTCTAAATATGTTCACGCATACATGCATCCGTACATGTATGTATATTGCATCATGCATGAAGGTTTATATTTAGCTTGAAAGCACTCATGGGTACATTTATTGAATTCTGGATTGTGCTGAATTGTATTTCTCAAATGTTCACTGCAGTTAAGCTCTTTCCACTCTTTTGTCTTCTGTTGGCATTTTCTCGCTGATAGAGGAAGATTTAATTCAGTTGTCCTGGGTTCTTTAAATATCTGAAACTTAGTGCGTGTTTTTTACAGATTCAAACGGTGAAGACTCAGGAACTGAATTTGTTGAGGGAGCAAAACCTGGCTCTCAACGCAGAGCTTCAACAGAGACGTACAGAACAGGAAAGCTTCCTCGCACAGAGAGATGATCTCAACTCACAGCTACAGGTATGTTGGTAAATATTGTAATTCTGTGTAAAATCCTATTTGATTAAATTAGGCTGTAATAGTATTAGTTAATATTATGTTTCCCTGCCCACTGCAGAAAAGTCCAATTGTTTTGGAGATTGAGAGAGTCCATTTTGATGAAAAAAAACAAAGTTTTCTTTTTTAAATGCTAAAAGTACTTTAATTACTGCAGCAATTACGTTTTAATATGTTAAACATAGTAAACAATGTTGCATTTGGATTCAGATTATACATGAAAATGATTTAAATTCTTCTTGGTGATCAGGAGTCAAACCGAGCGAATCGTCGACTTCTGGAGCAGCTCACTGATCTCGGTGTGGAGAAGGACAAGCTACAGCAGGAGTTAGAGGAGGCCAGAAAGGTGATGCACACAAATCCCCTTTTTTATACCTTCCGATCCTTTTTACTTGTCAGTAAATTCCCACTGCAGCAGGTGAAAGTAGTTAAACGTTCAGTGCACTCACAATCTCTCACGTCATTCAAGCTCCTTTAGTGAGTCAGTACACTCTGCTCGTTCTTTCATCACTTAATACGCTGATCTTTTGACCATCATAATGACTTTATTAATGTCAAATCGGATTTAGACACAAATGGGCTCTGGAAGATTCACCTCTTTTTGTGCACTTTTCCTTCTTCTTCCCTCTAAAATTTGTAATGTTAGTCAATGTTTCTAGCCAGTTTTTACACTTTTACACGATCATTTATTTCTGTCTCTCCGACCATTTGATTTAATCAGGCTTATTTTTCTACATTCATTTAATTCATCATGAATGAACACAGTTAATTTCAGTACAAAAATACTATCGTATTCACTACATGTAGAAATACTTTTAAAATATTAGTTTTTTACGTTACAGTAATGTCCATTTGGAGAAAATTTGCTTAGTTATCATAAACAACTCCACTATAACGAAATCTGAAACCGCAACATTACACACTAAGGAAAGTTGAAAATGTAAAAAAGAAAAAGAAAGCATATGACCTCTTTAAAGTCAAGCTTGTCCATAGCATTCTTTATTTAAAGTAGGGCTGTGCAAAAATTAATTGCGATTAATCGCATCCAAAATAAAAGTCTGTGTTTACATAATATATTTGTGTGTGCTGTATATAATTATTTTGTATATATAAATACCCATGCATGCATGTATATATTTAAGAATTATTTGCGCTTAAATTCTGTATATATAAATAAATACATAATCTATATTATATAAATATAAATATTTTATATATGAATAACACATTTTCTTAAATATATACATGCATGTGTGTGTTTATATATACAAAATAATAATATACAGCACACACAAATATATTATGTAAACACAGACTTTTATTTTGGATGCGATTAATCGCAATTAATTTTTGCACAGCCCTAATTTAAAGTAATAAATTGAGATCTCTATCTGTCTAGATACCCATGATCTAAATACCAGTTGTTGAAGATAATAGTGCCTTATGTTTTACAAACAGACTTATGCTTTAAGAAAAAATATGTGATTGAATCTTGATAATGACTGGACCTTTGAAACCAACATTGTTCTCTCAGACTGCAGATAAGCGTAAGGTCATGCTGGATGAACTGGCCATTGAGATTGCGCAGGAGAAATCTCGGCAAAAAGAGGAACTCGGCAACGTGCGTTTGCAGCATGAGAAGGAGGTGCTGAGCATCAGGGGACGCTACGAGAAGGAGCTCCGCGGCCTCCACGAGGACAAGAACCGCATGGAAGAGGAGATTCGCTCACAGCTACGAGATGAGAAAGTAAGGAACCTTTCTGGGCCGGCAACTGAAAATTTTGTAGGTCAAGACTTGAACTTTCAATAAAACCACTTAACCTCAGGGTGCACCTGGTGGATTTTCTCTGTACACAGTGTACTTTTAGACAAAAAGGCTCTGCTAAATTTCCATTCACGATTGTATTTTTATTTTAGGCTCGTTCCAAAGAGCTGGAGGGTCTTCAGCCGTATGTGGAGGAGCTGAAAGCTCAGGTTCAGTCTATGGAGGGGACGAAGGGCTGGTTTGAACGCAGACTCAAGGAAGCCGAGGTGCCGTGTGTTTACAGCCATCTCTCACTGCAGAGCAATGCCAGAGATGGAAAATGTCTTTTGTTTACGTCTGGGTACATCAGTATCATTCTGACCACATGATGTCAGTGTTGTTTTTGTCGTTACCATGTTACAGACTTTAAAATGCAAAAAAAGGTGAAAAGAAGAGCATTTTTAATGGATTTATATATAAAAATGTTGCATTGATATTAAAACGGTCACTTTTTTGATGTGTAGTTGATTTATATTTTCCATGTTTTGAGCAGGAGACCATGGAAAAGAACAAACTGGACCATGCAGAAGAGATCCAGCGGGTACAGAAAGATCACACAGTCCAGCTGGAGGTAAACTGCATGTGATGATAAAAGCACATTTGTGTGTTTAACAACTCTTAATGGAATACAGTAGGCTAAAGCAGATTAAGTAATAAGTAAAGCTATATTTAGCAGATCTTGTCTTTATGGCACATTTGTTGTCTTCAAACATCAAGTCTCAGAAACCCTCACATCAGAAGGCTTTCTACTGTTATGTCTCATTGAGTTGATGGATGCTTGCTGTACATAGAATTTTACTAAATGAGCTTAAAGGAACACTCCGACTTTTTGGGACTTTAGCCTATTCACCTTACCCCCCAGAGTTAGATAAGTCCATACATACCTTTTTCATCTCCGTGCGTGCTATAAGTCTGTTTGACGCACCCACCGCTAGCCTAGCTTAGCACAAAGACTCGATGTGACTGGTTGCAGCTTTCATACTAATCCAAATGAGTGACAAAATAACGCAAACGTTTTCCTATTTACATGTTGTGATTTGTCTAGTCACATAATGTACAAATAACAAAGTCAAATGAGACACAGACATCTTTTAACCGTATAAAACCTGGGAACTATTCTCTGAAGGCGAAGCACTGCTACTTTGACGGCGTAATAACCGCATCACCGGAGACACGCCGTGGAGGAGCGGAGAGTTCGCTCAGTGTTTGGGTAACAGAGTCAGCAATTTATAAATAGTAAAAGCGTAGTTTAGAGTCATGGGTTTTCGCTCTATTGTAAATAGCTGCGACTGTAAACAGGGGAGGTAACCATGTTTCACAGAATTCCAACTAAAAACGCTGACTGGATGAAGAAATGTCTAACTTACTCTGGATATTTATCCAAACACACCTAAGATTATCAAGGGACATTATGTTTGCTCGGTACATTTCAATGAGGACGACTATTTTGAAAAAATGGAATTTGCCACACGGACCATAATGTGCTGAAGGATACGGCTATCCCATCGATAGCACAGACAGGACAAGTGGACCTGCGGCTGAGGTAAGTGTTCCGTTATGTTTTTAGATGACCTACTGTAACAGTGCCTTTAGCCATTTCTAATGTAACGTTAGTGACACTATTATATGATTAGGGTATGAATATGTTTTTATCTTGATGCGGTGCGGACGCGCTTGGGAAAAAAAAAACGAGCGCGTTCACCGTGTTGAACTTGCACCCTGCGCGCGGCGCGCCTAGTAGCCTAAATTTGAAATAACCATGGAAATAACGAACTTGAGCGTGCAAAAGGGTACGATAGGCTGTGAGTTCATTGTGCAAAAACAATTTGTGCTATTACTTTCGCCTTATTCTATCCTATAGTAATGCAATACTGTATATTATATAGGCTACTGTTGAATACATTTGGTTCAGCTAATAAATTGCATTTAAAATATATTGATTCCTGTAATAATAATTATTTATTCATGTGATATTTATAAATCTGGGTGCGTTTTTGGATGGAAATCAATGAAACATGGTACTGTATTACCTGGTCTCCCCTGTTTATTGTCACAGCTCATACAATAAAGCAAACACCCATGATAAACTATGCTTTTTTTATCTAACGTTAGTAATTGCTGACTCTTTATTCCAACGCTGAGCGAAGCGAACTCTCTGCTCCTCGTCACGGTGCGTCTCAGGTGATTGTTATCACTCTGCCCAAGTAGCAGTGCTTCCCCTTCAGAAAATATAGTATTTATACGGTCAAAAGATGTCTGTGTCTCATATGGCCTTGATATTTGCACACTCTGTGACTATACAAACCACAACATGTAAATAGGAAAACGTTTGCGTTATTTTGTCACTCATTTGGATTAGTATGAAAGCTGCAACCAGTCACATCGAGTCTTTGTGCTAAGCTAGGCTAGCGGTGGGTGCGTCAAACAGACTTATAGCACGCACGGAGATGAAAAAGGTATGTATGGACTTATCTAACTCTGGGGGGTAAGGTGAATAGGCTAAAGTCCCAAAAAGTCGGAGTGTTCCTTTAAAAGACTATCAAATGAATGAAATGTGTATATCATCCATTGGCATTTGAGAATGAGGTCTTGAAAACCCAAGTTCAAATTTCATATAATTACTTTTGTTTTCATTAAAGTAGGAGTACATTATGATTCTACTTACCTGAACCAATAAAAGTCCTGGTGGTCTCTATGGCCAGTCCATCTCTTGATTTTATCCACTTGATTTGATTGGATCGTATAAAGTTGGATATGATTTTACCATTTAATATTATTTTTACCTTGCCTGCACTTCTTTGGTTATGTCAGCATAAAAAAAAAGTTATTTCAGAAGCAGAGAAAGTTGTTTTGATGAAAGATTTTGAGAACAAATGTTATATACTTTACAACTTTTCTGCTGACATAACCAAGGTGGCAAATCATTTTATTCAAGCTGAAGTTTTTAGAAAATATACTGTCTATTTTAAAAAGAAATATATATATATATATATATGTTTTAGTCAATAATTGTCCAACTGCATAAAGGGGTCCACTTGGCAATTTTTAAAAGAACATCTGAAAATTGCTGTTGATAATGAAACCAGTACATGGATCCAAATCACATGAAACAACGCCCCTACCTCCTTAGCCAATGTCCATCTGTCTTTAAAAATATTAAAAAATTTAAAAATGATAAAAAAATTTAAAATAATATACTGTATATATATATATATATATATATATATATTTTTTTTTTTTTTTTATTTATTATCATTATTATTTTCGAAAAATAAAAATGTAGTAGGAAAGCATACACACACACACACACACATATGCACGTACCTTTTTGCCATAAAAGTTTAGCTTGCATGGAAAACAAATAACCATAACAAAAGCCATGTAGGCATGGAAAATTGTTTTTTGAAAATTGTAAAATTGTAACCTATAAAATAATATCCGATTTTTAAGTCTCACAAATCATACTCAATAAGAACGGAATATGTATTAAACAAATAAATAAGGGGTATTCCAAAACTTTTCCATTTTGCATTTTAAGTGAATGAATGAACATATTTCCGCCCTTTCTCAGGCTAAAGCTGCAGAGGTGGAGGCAGTCAAACAGCAAGCGACGGAGATGGAGAAAGAGAGAGAAGATCTCAACAATTCAATCGGCAAACTCAAACAGGTGTGGGAACAGAATGCACTCTTTTTTTCAGGCGGTCTCCTAGTGGCTCTGCTAGAGCTTTAGTTCTTCAACGTGATGAGAACCATGTGTTTTTAAGATGCTAAATAAGGCATGACTCCGATATGGAGGATATTATGGGGGTGTGATTGCTGGAGCTCAGCAGTTATTTTAAAAGTGACTCAAGAACGATGCGTGACTCATCAGTAGGATGAGATTGTTCTTTGTATGAGCATCTGGTGCCAGCAGCTCCTCTGGGATGTTTAGTTTTCAGAGCTGCAAAATTGGTGTTTCCTTGTCTCATCTGAATATTTTTAGGATGATTTATTAGGGCTTTCCTTTTTGTCATTGTTATTATATAACCAAGACTGGTTTACTAAAATTTATATTTAAAGCATCATACAAAGTAATTCATACTTTTTAAAAAATATATTAAAATAGAAAACCTTTACTTTAAATTGTGACAATATTCCACAATATTACTGTTTTACTTTATTTTTGATCAAATAAATGCATGGTGAGCATAAGAGGCTTTTTTCAAAGTTCTACTGTAAATGAATTTCAGAATTTCTGTAAATGAAGTTCCTCTTTAAATGAATAGTGCTTCAGATGTGCTCTTTTATTGTCTGAAATATAGAAAAAAATGAAAGAGACTACATAATCTGTTTCAAACTAAGCTGAAAAGTTATTTTAAAATAAATTTGCTGAACTATAATCACTTTTTGTGTGTATTTCAGGAGATTAAAGACACGGTGGATGGACAGAGAATCCTGGAAAAAAAAGGTAGTTCAGCGGTAAGTAGGCAATCCAGCCAGAAAAAAAAAAGAGATGAGTCAGGGCTTTCCCTCTCTCCATTTCCCAGAAAGTGAATTAAAATAGTCCCAGGCGATGGGCAGGACACCTCTCTGCCCTACAGACCTGAAACCAGACCTCCCATTGATGAGGGTCGATCAGCTTTCATTAACGTTTTAGCCGTTTCATCAATAGAATCTCGTTTGACAGTTCATCGATTGCCTGTGTGATGTCTGTGTGTGTGTGCTCACAGCTCCAAAAGATGCCTTTAGCTCAAAGTTTTGGTTATAATTTTTCTATGGCATTGTTTATCATTTATATATTCACACTGTTTATTAGGTTACAAATGCAGTCCCTCTGAAAAGTTCCTTCCTGCTTGAAGTGATTTTAGCCACAAAATGGATGAAATTTCATATATCTTCTCCTATTTTTACCTCTTGACAAAAACAAAAAAAGCTTTTGTAGTGCTACTGTGGCAAAATAGATGGACAGGATGTTTACGTATATTTCTGAATATTAGACAACCATTCCTTTTTCAAGATGCATAGCTTTTGGAAAAAGTCTTTTTGAGGACCAAATCTTGTCTTTTATAAAGAAAATGATTTTATTTGAACAGATTTTTCCTGTTTTTATAAAAAAATTATGATAAATACTGAAAAAAATATCAATAATCATATTTAAAATCAAACACTTTATGGCATACCATAAAAATAACATTAGTTCTCATTTCCAGTAGATTACACAATGACTGATTTCTCACCTTTTTATACACAGTGTGTATATATGTATGTATGTATATATATATATATATATATGAAGAGTTCAGATGCAAAAGCCTCTAAATGCCATTTGAAATTTTCTTCTTTAATGATGATTTTTTATCAAACTTGTATATTTAAGTTCAGTAATTTCACTTAAATAACAATTAATAGGTAATTATCATTGCCATTTAAGTGAAATCACTAAACTTAAATATACAAGCTTGATAAAAATGATCATTCTAGAAGAAAATTTCAAATGGCACTTAGAGGCTTTTGCATCTGAACTCTTCATATATATATAGTTTTAGGGCCAATGTATATACTAGATTCTTAAATGTCTATCAAGCTAAATGTCCATCTGCTGTCAAATGTAATGCCTGCCATGTTATGTCTGCAGCTGAAAGACTTGAAGAGGCAGCTCCATCTGGAAAGAAAGAGAGCTGATAAGCTCCAGGAGCGGCTACAGGAGATCTTAACCAACACTAAGACAAGAACAGGTGAACGCTGTCTTTGTACCCACGTGATACACTTAAGCTTTTGAGACACATCTCCTTCATCACCATATAAAGCAGTTGTAAATGCAGGGAATAAGGCTTTTTAGAGTGGTCGACAACCCTCTCAGGTGATTTAAACTGCAATGGGCTCTGCAGTCGCTGTTTCATCACACATGGGTGGCATGAATGAAAGATTTAAAGCAGGTGAAAGTAAATAAAAATGTGGCGCTGTCCATAAATAAGGGAACAGATGAAGATGGCTCCACCCCTATAGTAAAATGAGACAAACCCAAAGCATGTTCTTACCACCTGAGGTGAATTATAAAGAGCCTGTCCGCTTTGTTCTTGCGTCAGGTTCCTGTGGGATGTTGAGCAGTTCACTTTCCTGCATTGGCTATAAATAGTTTTTTCCATGAAGGAAAATTACATTAATGTAGTTTTTCTTCACATTACAGCGGTGTTATTACATATCATGGAGATTTTTGGCTCCATTCTGGAATGTAACACTCACTTTTCACAATCTGAGAAATTCCTGAAGAATAACATTCTCTCGCTCCATTTTTCTTTTCATCAATACAGTAGTAAAATGGGTTTTGAATACAGTTTTTGTTGTGCTGTCGCGGTTATGGATTTTCCCATGCGATAATGTCGAGTCGCACAATAGCGCGATATGCGGTATTACCGCCATTTATTTATTTATTTAATTTGTATGTATTTGTTGCTATATAAATAAAGTGTACGATGTGTGCAGCATGGACAAAAACGAGGACATTTTCAGTAACCAGAACTAAACAGCGTCTATATGCGCATTGAAAGGCTTTCACTCAGCGTGCACAATCTGCACATTGTAACGACAACGGACTTTGAGTGAGTCATTAAACCGTTCATTCAACGAACACGTTCAAAAAAGCTGATTCATTAATAGAGATGTAATGAAACAAGGTGTTCATTATTTTTAACTTTGAGTTCCACATTTCAAGGCTCAGCGTAGCAGCAATGCGTTTTGATTATTTGCTTCATTATTCTGATTATTGCCACACCTCATTATTCACATACCCTAATGCACAGTACAAATGATGAATTTACATACAATATGTGTGTGTGTTAATGGCCACTTGCGTCAAACCTTTTTTTACTACTTGCAAACTGGTAATTATGGTGATTTTAATAGGGCATGAGCACATGGTATTACACCCTGTGGTGTTTATAAGCAAATTTTAACATTTGGACCACATAATGGGCAGCTCAATAATCCAATGGTCAAACGCTAAATCAAAATCAATACAGTATCATACAGGGTACATTGGTTTGTTTGTTCCTTAAACTTGTAACTCCTGTGGGCACGGACTCCACACACAATAAGGAGGGGAGAGGCAAGTGCTGTAAATATTTGATGGAGCCCCTCTTAAAATGTGCTACAGATCTATGCATATGTGCATTTGCTCTCTGTAGATTGTTGGCAGTGCCAGGGCACTCCTCTTTTGAGCCATTTATAATTTAAAGTAAACTAAATGTTTAATGTTTGCAGTACAGAAAGTTTAGAATCAGACATTTTAAAGTAGGCAGCTTTATCTTTGTCAAATGTCCAAGATGGTCTTAAAGTATGCACACATCATTTAAAAAAAGAAAATAAAGAGTTTTGGTTCACTGGCCTAATCTGTGGGGAAAAGGGTAATAACTTGCCACTATTCATATAGATTTCATTGTTGTCTTCTATTTATAATTTTCTTTTTTTAAAAGTTGTATTTATAGCCCTGTCCAATGCCTAGTGAGCTTGCTGTCTACTACCTAGATAGACTATCTTCTAAGGCAGCGTCCTAACTAAAATGCTTGATTCCAATGGAAGCTGACTTAACATTTTGCTAACATGTTATTCTGTGAAAACATATAGCACACAATAAATGGGGTATATAATCATTTGAAATTGTTTTGTATTTTTGGTATTTAATGTTATAAAAGTAGATGTATTCATATTTTCTTGACTAATTTGCTGCTCATGAAACAAAAGAGTTAAATGCTGCACAATATTTTTATGAAAACTACTATTTCAGTATTCTATGAGCTAGAAGTTCAAAAGTATGGAAGTAGAAATCTTTTGTAATATTATAAATGTCTTTACTGTCACTTTTTAAAAGTATTAAGTTCTATTAATTGCTGACCGCAAACTTTTGAACGATAGTATACTGTACTTCCATACATTCTGTAATTAAAATTTTACATAAAACGTATGATGTCTAACTTTTGTGAATTGTTTACCTTGTAGATTCTCTGTCCGTGAATGCAGGTATTAATGGATGACATTCTGCTAAATAGCCTGTATGTTAGCATGCTTATCTCTAGTGTAGAGTACTCAGTAGTTGTTCACTTACTCTATAGATTCTGAATGTCATTTGTGCTGATATTGCTGCTAACTAATAATTGCCTTGCAATAGCTAGTTGTTGATCATAATAGCAGTTGCCTTATCTGGAATCTGCTATTTAGTAGTAATGATGACTGGGTGGTATATCGTTACATTTATACACAAGATATATGAGAAGACAATACCATTTATATTGAAATACTTTGATGTGAATGCTTCTGAAAAATAACTTAACATATAGTTTAAAGTGGCTTGCCCACCTTTCTGATGCGTGTGCTGTTCATAACTTGTATCTTGCAGTTATATCATTATCTGTACATGTAAAAAATGCATTGAGTTTTTCATTTTGCATCTCGTCTCATCCTGATAGTGAGCGAGTATGCCTAAAAATAGTTAAGTTAGCCATTATCTAGCTAACCTGCTGCGCTTAGTGACTTATGCTTTTTTTTGCATCATGTATGTATTTGCAGGTCTGGAGGAGCTTGTGTTGTCTGAGATCAGTTCCCCGAGCCGTACGCAGCAGACGGGTGACAGCAGTAGCATTTCCTCCTTCAGCTACAGAGAGATCATGAAAGACGGCGCATCGGCTCCCAGCACCAATAAGGTAGAGCCGCCCACTGGGGACCAACGACCCTTGCTAATATGGTCGCCACAGTTGATGCTTTCTTTTCTCCAGAGTTTTTCTGTTCATTGCTTTTCTGTCCTCACAAAGCTATTAATAAACACCCGAACAGTGTAAATTCCATAAATATACCGTGCCTGTGAATAAACAGGAGAAAAGAATGGTTGTCGGGACATGCTGGAGCATCTTGAGGGATGTGAGTGTGGTTAGGTGTAGAAAAACACAAACTTTGAGGTACATTTGACTAAATGTCAAGCTTGCTAAGGTTAGGAATTTGAACAAACTCATCCCTCACAATTTGTGCTGTACAGACATGAATGATGCCTCATTCTTAAGTCATCTAATTGACTTTCAAATGAATTTATCAAAGAACCACATGTCAAGACTCCTGTTTTATGCCATCAATTTGAAATATAATGCATATCAGTCATGTCTGAAATGTGTTTAAGGAGTATTGTCATCTTTCATTAGTAAGAGACCGTCCTTTTTTAAGACGGGGGATAATAAGACTCTTGGGATGAAAATAGTACACACAGGGGATGGCGAGAGTCTCCGACCTTCATTTGTTTGGATCGAGACGACCTTCATTTGTTTGGATCGTCTCCAGCTCCTTGAAATGCCCTGAAACAAACTGAGGGACAGAATAGAAACTGCCACATGATCGAGGCTGGTGGAATTCCTTCCTGTGACTTTCATGTGACAATGAATGGCACGGTGTTAAATTACAGACAGTCTTTCTCTAAATAAGTTGAATTTGAAGAGATATCCCCGCCCAAATGAAAAATTCAGTCATAATTTCTTTCCAAAACCATTTTAATTTTCTTTTTATTTTGAGATTTTTAGTAAGTTTTAGTTATTTATGTTTAGTTATGTGTGTTTATGTTAGTTGGTAATTCAACATTTGTAATTTATGTTTTTCCATGCGTAATATTTATATTTTATTTTTGTTTCAGTGTTCTATTTCAGTTACCAAATATATTAGGGGTGCAACGAATCGCAGTTGATCCGTGATCCATACGGGCCCACGTTCGGCATGCATGTGATTTGTGGATTAGTTACTCTAAGTTTAAGCATCATAGAGTAAAAATATATCATTTGCTTGTGTTTTATCTTGCCTATTTATACATTCGGTTAATTCACATTTATTTGAAATCATTCAGAGAGGCACGTTTCAAAAGTATTCCTCTCTCGCGTCTCCTTTTACTTGAACGGTATTCTCGTAAACGAATGAATGTAAAGAGTTGAGAAATCGGATGTGTATCATTATATTGGATCCGTCTATGTCATTAATGTTAATCAAACAACAAAACAGCTTTAACAAAGATTAATCTATATTTAACTTATGCAGTGAACACTAATGTTATTTTACATGTGATTACATTTCTGTCACTAAATGCTACTGTTAGACTTTACTTTATTTGTAACTTTGTTATATTGTATAATTTTGCAGTGGTATTGAAGTACTTAAAGGAGTACATTTACATTAATTCATTTAGCTTTTGCTATATTTATTACATATATATCAATTGCTAAATATGTCAGAGGTTGCACGCCTCTGGAGAAACTAAACTAAAAGAGTAGTTCACTTTAAAAAAAAACTTTTGCTGATAATTTACTCACCCCCATGTCATCCAAGATGTCCATGTCTTTCTCTCTTCAGTCGCAAAGAAATTAATGTTTTTGATGAAATTTGGATCATTCAACGAAAGAAATGACTCGAAAAAAGATTAAAAAAGGCCTTGAACCATTTGGTGCCCAATGAAGTCCATTAAATGAAGATAAATCCTGGAATGTTTTCATCAAAAACCTTAATTTCTTTGCGACTGAAGAAAGAATGACCCCCATGTCATCTTGCATGACATGGGGGCGAGTAAATTATCAGCAAAAGGTTTTTTTTTTTAAAGTTAACTACTCCTTTAATGCTTTCCTTTTGCAACATTACCATTCTGAAAACAGTTTGATTAGAAAAAAAGATACTGGTTAATAACTTTATTTTTGTACTTTTTTTTGCCTATACGTTATACAAGAGCTTGAATAGAACTTTATTCTAAGAGCTTGTGAGTGTGACTGTACCTCATAACTCCAGTGGCAAAAACTCAGCTACCCCCTCAATTATGAGTGAAGCTCTGCACACATTTTGGAGACTGTCTCTGCTTGTTTGTAGTGTCAGGGTAAATAAGGAACTGGTTCTTGGAATAAGTGTTGTGTTTCCTTTACTGAAACTCAATGTTTGTAATGGCTAATGGCTAATGTTTAATGACTGAAAAGACAAATCTACGTCATTCTCTGGTGAAAATCCTCATAACTGTCTGAGCCCTGCCTGTAAGTTCTGGTAAAGTTTTGTTTCTCGTTCCACAGTCCAACACCAGCAGTCCTCAGTCCCAGCGACCCGCTGACCTTTCAGACGACGAGGTCAGTGAGCTCTTCCAGAGACTCGCTGAGGTCCAGCAGGAGAAGTGGATGCTGGAAGAGAAGGTATGACGTTTTAACCCATCATTACAGTCTCATGTTACTAGGAAGGGTTTAACTGGCGTGGCAGAGCGCAGGTTTGCAGTCCTGCACCAAGCCTTCACTCAGACAGTTCTGCTGTGTGCTCCACGGGGGGCTTTAAGTGCTGAATTGTGTCTTTGGATCATGAAATATGCATGCAGGTATTGATGTTTTCACATTTTAATCGATCGGTCTTGGTTAGCAACTGTTGGAATGGAAATATGTAGTTAGGACTTTGACAAGTTACATCACCCTTTCTCCAAATAGACACTCTAAGCTCAAACATGTTAGTGCCACTCATATCGAACATGTTATTTCATAAATCATTTGGATTTCACAATATGCCTTATAGGATTTTTTTATTTCTTATGTTAAAAGTGTTTTATCATTCTTTCTGTATATTAAAAGTATGCTAACACATGGATGGTATAAGCTGTATTTTATACAATGTATGTTTGATACGTTAAATTAATTCTAAATTAATATAATTAATAATTGGTTTATCAAACAAACAACAAAAAATTGCACTACCTTTCAAAAGTTTGACATTTTTTGAAAAAGTAATTATTTTATTCTGCAACGATGCATTAAATTGACAATAAATGCTTTTACATTGTTACAAAATAAATTTCAAATATACTTTCTATTTATCAAAACGATTCAATTGTGATTAATATTTCACAATTTTACTGGTTTTGGTTTATTTTTTATTTTAAAAAAAAATTCTGACTAATCCAAAACTTTTCGACCATAGTGTTTAATGTTTGAATTTGGCACACATGCTCTTAATTTAATTATTGTAAACTGCTATATTGTTAAAATAATATGCTTTTTCGATTGTGAAATTTAATTGATACTTAAATTTAATTTCACATGATACTGACTAAATTGAAAGAACATTTTCTAAATCTAAAACCAAATACTGTTTTAAATGAACCTTACAGTAGCTGGCAGTGCGCTTTTGTGCTTTTGTATCAGGTTTATCACACCTTTGTGTGTTTGTGGTGTCTGGCAGTTTATAACAGATCTTATCTTTGTGTTCTCGGTTCAGGTTAAACACTTGGAGGTCAGCTGTGCCTCAATGGCCGATGACATCTGTAAAAAGAGTTCCATTATTGAGATGTACGTCATGGACAGCCGAAGAGGTAAGCGTCTCTCTGTCTCTCTTTGTCAATGTTCACAGCCTCAGACGTGCTTGTTTTCTGAAAGCATATCATGTGAAGGTTTACAGATGATGTCAGGTGAAAGCTGGATGTTGATAATGCTTTTATTCTAAGGAAAACTGACAGCTAAAGAGTATCAAACATTTGCCTGTCAATTTGTCATGTCTGCGCGGATAAAGACCTTGTGCTATTAACTCAATAGGACGGGTCTGTTAAAAATAAAGGGAATCATTTCGACTGAAACAGAGAAATTGCATAATTTTCTTTTTTGTGTGTTTTTGTTCTATTTTTATATCTGCACTCCTACTTGCATAATCTCCAGCTAAATGTTTTATCAGTTCTCTTTATAACGCTACTATTTTGGATACACTGTACACTTCTCAGTATTCTTGAAAAAGCACTTTGCAGCTGAAAATAGTCACAGCCAATAAATGTATTTTTGTAAGGGATGTATAATTGCAGATATGTTTTATTTCTATGACACTTCTGATGGATTGGAATTAAACAATCTTGTTTTGTTATCTTTCTGTCTTTACTTAGTTAAATTAACAAACATCGACTCAGGACAAATCGAATGCCTTTCTGTCTAGTTGCAGTAGTTTTTGCTTTGGTGATTTATAAAATCATTTGGTGGGAATATTGCTGGGGTTCATTTGTATTCATGATTAATCAATAGCTAATTGTATTCTGGCAATTGAATGTGACAGTGCTAAATGTAATCGCAAAATGACGATGCATCTATTCATACAGTAAATTCTGTACTGGAGAGTATAGTTCACTACAAAATGTTATTTTTGCTTGCTTTTAACATTGTTTTATGAGTGTTAATGCCTACAATGTTTTTTTTAGTATCATTTATATACAGGGTTTGAAGTACAACTTTTAACCAGTCCTAATTAAGTTCAGTCACTAATTAAGTTATCAGTAGCCAGTTAGAACTTCAACTATCCAAAACAAAAATGTCAGAAATACCAGATTATCAAAGTCACAAGTTAGATTTAAATATATTTATTATTCTGATTCTGAATTATCGTATTGCTTTCAGCTTACAATAGTTGATTTAGTTTGCAGAAAATAAAATATGAGGGGAAAAAATGAAATTCTCTGTGACTTCTCTTATAATTGCTTTGAGTTTACCTGCACATAAGTCCCCCAAAGTCATGGAAATGCTGTATTAATGAGAACGGGTTGGAAAAAGTGGCCTACTTAATTGTCTCCTTGGGCTCTGGCGGAGCATTAAGCGGTCGCACAGCAGACGGGAAGTTGCTTATCACACACCGGTTAAGTCATTCTGTACTCGCGTTCTCAAGGCGGCAGTTCAAGTATAATTATTTAAACCACCACAAAAACAAAGCACTTAGTGAAAAAATGCACAATACACAAATCTCCTAGGGTGAAGTCCAGTCCAAGTCCAACACACTTCTGACATGATGACCTGTTTTTTGGATTTTGCAGCTTTTGACAGCTTGGTTTGCTTGTGTGCTGGAAAGCAGTCAAATTCAATAATATCGGCAGGTCTGATCTCAGAGAAGTTTGGTCTAAAGCTTTGGATTTTAGCCCTCAAACTAATCTAGTAAAAAAACAACATTTCAGTCTCCTGGGAAAATAGCACTGGTACTAGTTCACATCATCATCATACACCTTCCACCACACCTAGAGATTGGCATGGGGTACTTTCCATAAGATCATCTTTCAATGCAAATCAAACCAGCTATTAGGCTAACTGATGTAAAACCCATGCCAATCTCTAGGCATGGTGAATGGTGTGTGATGATATGGGGATATTTTAATTCCAAAGGCCAAGGGAACTTTATCAGGATGCATATTATCCTGGATCCATAAAATAACTGGCTTTGAAAAATAAAAATCTGCCTGACTCTATGGGAATTTAACATGGGGTGTCCTGACTTATGCACCCTGTATTTTAAGGAAAAACATTTATTTATTTATGATACATTATTCATTCACAAAGAAAATTTGTGTCCTTAAAAGTTGGAGTTTTCCTCATTTTTCTAATTAAGGCATTAAGATCAATATCCAAAAGATGATTTTTTTTATTCCTCTTTTTAGGCAACTTTAGCATGGGTGTCCAAACGTATTCACATCACTGTATATCACCTTTTATTTTTTTATTTTTTTTGTAAAACAACAGTAAAGTTCAATTCATTAACATTGCATAAGGTGTCTAACAATGAACAATACTTACAGCATTTATTAATCTTAATTGTATTATGTATATAAATTAACATTGGCCAATCTGTTATGAGCAAACATGAATTAGCAACAAAAAAAACTGATTTTAGAGTCACCACCCCCTTCTGCACTCTACTTGTTTGTCAAGTACCCCTTTTCCACCAAAGCATTTTGAGAGCCGGTGCCTGCGCGCGAACCAGTTCTTTGTGTTTCAACAGCCAAAGAACCGGTTCTCGGCCAGGAAAACTGGTTCCAAAGCGGCACCAACTCTTTGCTGTACTAGAACCGTTCTTTCACCACGTCATGCTTACGTCGGGGGCTGGGGCGGGTTTAGAAGTGTTCTAAACATCTTTTCTGACCATAATATAGGATCGCAAAGCCAGGAGAAACATTTGCAGAAACACGATGGAGTCCAGCTTTGTAATTGTTATGCTAGAAGTTGGTGCAAGCGTTTTTTTGTTGTTTTTTTTAATTGAAAACATTTAGCAAAGAAGAAAACAGTCACAATATAGAACAAATAAATGAAAAAAAGACAAGACAAGGGTACATAGCTAATTAGAAAAGATTAAAAAAGATTAAAAGACTTGCATATTTCAATTGTTTTGTAAAGCCTTCTTCGTACACGAGTTAGAGATAATCCCAAAGTAACGTTGTACTTGCAAGCGTTTTCTAGCTTAAGACATATGGCGACGTACACACTGACGTAACGACGTCGTTCCCCGGGCGCTCTAGTCAGTGGAAAAACAAACAGGTTCTGAAAAGTTTCGCAAGTTGAACCAACTCCGAACCAACTTTGAACCAGCACCAGTTCTGAAACAGTTCTTTTTTGGTGGAAAAGGGGTAATAGTGTCTTGTAGTGTCACATGACCGATTTTCACCTTCTTTGTGATGATTAAAATGGATTGTTGCAATGACATCTTATTGAATAACCTACTGTCTTCAAGCGGGACGAGCAAAGTAGCTGAATACCGAATTGGAGTGAAAATAGCTTGGCTGTATCTTAATGAGCTCAAGATTGTGACATCATACCCGTTAAGATTTCTGATCTAGACAGGCAGAATCTTAATTGAGCTACTTGTCCATCTCAGTTTCTGATTGGATACAAACATAACATTTGTATACATAAAGGCTGCAGCATCCTGCAATGTGTTTGGGGTAATTATAGAGACTGTGATGATGATCATTTCAAACTTTTTTTTTTTTGCTTCATTTTAAGCAAGGCTTCTCTTGTGTTTCCCTGAGAACATAGTGGAGGTGGTAATGTTGCATCTTCCTGTCTTTCCCCCCAAGTGTTCTCCTGTTTTAATTTCATGACTGACTGATTTAACATTTAATGGCAGACCAGATCCCATTAAGGCTGGTGTTGTCTAATTGTAAATACTGTGCTATAAATGTTTAAGATCTCTGGGTGTCAGGAGAGTTTAAAAAAACAAAAAAAGGCTTCTTCATGTAAAGGCTTTTTTGCCCATTGCAGATACCCATATAGTGGTGAGGTTTGACAAGAACATGTGGTAGCAATGTTTTTAGTTGTGAAATCAATCCAAACTGGGAAAGAATATGATGTATGTGGTCATATCCCATTTATACTATTCATATGAGGCCCATTGTTATCTGTGGCAGTAAGTCTTGTGTTTAACCATACCCATCTGGTTCAGGCCAGGATAGCCTTTATGAATAGCATTGGAAACAATCCTTTATCGCTTACAATAATTGAGGCTAGACCTGGGGAGATGTAAAAATGGGGAGGTGGAGACTTCATAGAAAAATGAAGAAAGGATGCAGAAGTTAGCAGTGCTAGATGAGAGCTGACATTAGCAGGATGTAAATGATTCAGAATGCCGACATGCCTCAGTGAGCCCAACACTCATCCTCAATAATGCAGCAGAAAGACTAAGCACCCCTCTTGTCTCCTCTCCTCCGTCCCTCCCCTCCCTTTTACTTTATCCTTACACCAGTGCGGCTCCCCATAAATTCATGCCAGTGATATAACAAATGAAACAGTGTGACATTTTATCTCATATGTTGCTTTTTGAATCGGTTTTCCGCTGTTACTTATATGCCGAGGAAATGGCAATTCAGGAAGTGCCTCAGATAAGCCAGACGTATGCCACTTTTGGGGTATTGTTGACCCTTCTCAAATATTCTCCCCTTCAAGAGAGGGATTGCAAAGATTCTGAAGATTGTAAAAGGCACAACGGTTTTCCCAAGCATTTGGCCTGAGACATTGCGCAAATCAGTCGCACAATCATGGATCCGCCTCTGCGGTGTTTCAGGGCACATGCTCCCAGTAATATAATCCCAAAATCATTCCTTATACATTGAGACAAATGCTAAAAATGTCAACTGTTACGTAACGGTAGGCAATGACATATGAATGTTCATAGGTAGAACTCTGCATGTGTGTAGTGTAAGACCGCTCTAGGAGGGTTTATTTGCGCAGCCATTCAGCAACATGCCGCAGTCATGTGTGCACACCCTTGCTGCTGGGGTGAGGTGCTGCTGCAGTCTGGAAACCCTCTGCCTGCCTACTTGTACCTTGTTTTAGGCCTCTACTGAAGCATGAAGCTAACCTTTCAGTGTACTGTGGTCTCTTACTGCTGCATCATTTAAGGGAGAAACTATCCTTATCGTGTGCCCTATAGCTCCAGAACCCACCAAGATAATGGGAGTGAATGTGAGTCACAGCAGAATTATTTTACTTCCCCTCTACAAGCGAATTTGGTCCACTTTAGAGCGTATTACACCACTGGGAGCAGGTGCTAATGGGCACTCTGCTTACAGAGGTTGCGAGAACAAATGTGCGAAAAACATATCATTGATACCCACACAGATTCCTTCAAAAGAAGGGATCACATCTGTAACTGGGAATAACATATGGCTGGATATAGGAAGGAACCTTGTTGTCGAGATGAAATAGCCTGTTCGCCCCCTGGCAGAGGTTTCAGTTAAGTGCTGTGTCTCCAGTGAGAGATGGCTGAGAGGTTGCAGCCGCCTTGCAGGATCTGCCAGTTTGACTGATTCAGGACTGCTGACTCCTGCACTGGCCTGAGGAGATTCCCAATGAGGCTTACTAAGAAGTGGCAACCGTTTCAGTGGGGTTCAGTTGACTGGTAAATGTATGCGTTTTGCTGTTATCTTGAAACTAGTGTTGGTGCTTTGAGGCTTAAAGGGATACTCCACTTTTTTGGAAATATGCTCATTTTACAACTCCCCCAGAGTTAAACAGTTGAGTTTGACCGTTTTCGAATCCATTCAGCCGATTTTCTGATATTTAAAAGAATATCAGTAACCAGACAGTTTCTGGTCTCATTGACTTCCATAGTATTTTTTTTTTCCCCTACTATGGAAGTCAATGAGACCAGAAACTGTCTGGTTACTGATATTCTTCTAAATATCAGAAAATCGGCTGAATGGATTCGAAAACGGTAAAACTCAAACCTGAGGGAATTGTAAAATGACCCTATTTCCCAAAAAAGTGGAGTATCCCTTTAAAGAGTACATTCTTCATGACTCTACTCTGTATCATCACTATCTTCACTTAGATTTTTTCCTCTTACATGCAGTTAGGGCTTTTCACTCTAGAGTTAAATTGGTCAACACCAGAAATAAGAGTTATTTAAAATAACATTCTCGAATTTCAGTTGATTTTAATTCTACTTCCATACATATAAATTGCAATTCTGCATCCTGATTGAAAACTTGTGATGATACCTAAATAAAAATTCAATTCACAGGTTGTGAATTGGAATTAAAAAGACATTCATAATGGTGCACAACCCTGTTAAGTCCCACTTGATTTTTCTGCAAGTAGTGACCTTAGCACTGTTCTGAAGCAGTCCAGCCGACCGTGTGATCAGGGATCCCCCGAGTCGTGAGTCGGGAACATCTGCGTGCCTTCAGTGTACCTTCCATCCCACATCTTCGTTTCCTTCCGTGACTTGGCTTCTTAGGTTTACATTCTCTTTTGGTCCTTCAGTATAACCCAGTCTGTGAGAGCACCTGGCGCCATTCCACACCTTTGAAAGCCATCGGCCCAATATTTTTTGTAAATCTTTGTAAATCTCCTTTGTGGATTTATCAAAGTGTCTTCATAGAGCGCTCGCCCTTACTCCCTTGCAAATTAAAATGAATGCCACTGATCAATATGGCAGAAATATTGGTTACAGACAGTTGTGCAGTTTTCTATTTGCAATGTCATTAGCACCGACATTGATGTTGCCAGCGAAGGATTTTCCCCAAAGACTTGCATTAACTTTGGTGTGTGTTATTCATGCTGTGGTGAAAGAAGACACTGCAACATCACAAGATGTGTTTTTCCATACTGTAGAATAGATGTGAATATATAATTCTAATGAAGCAATACATTGGTTGCAATGGGCTATTCGGATGCCGTGCTAAGCAGGCAGTGGTTATTGTAAAAATACAAGTTTGGACAGAAAAGGTTCAGGGCTGTAACATGGATTTGCAAACTCAATGCAATTTCCAGTTTTTATTTTTATTTTTTAACACTCTAGTTTAAGATACCATGTATAAAGGCTTAAAATAAATATTTTGCTTCAGTTAGTTTGGGGTAGGGATGGAAGACGTTGCACGATTTTGCCGATATTTGATATTACGATATTTACACATTTATTGCGATATTTACACATTTACAACAGTGAATCTATTCACCATACAGTACATGCAAAAGTTCACTTTAAGAATGACTAGACTGCTGATGTGATCATATCACTTGCACTCCTTGCACACATGAGTTATCACAGTTATCTATTTTGTTATTGTCAATGTATATCGGCATAAAACAGGCCAATTATTACATTTTAACCCTTTATCGGACGGTTCTGATGTCGTGCATCCCTAGTTTAGAGTCATTCAAATTTATTTTACGTTTTTTCCCCCACTTTTCTTATATTTATTTTTATTCAAAGATGTTTTCAATTAGTTTTTAAATTACACATTTTCATTAACCGTAACAATACTGTATCCATTTGAAATGTCAAAGCTGCAAATTTTCACCAGGTATAGTATTAGTACTAAAAAATCGAACTATTATGAATAGTATTCATTTTATGCTTCTGTTGTGAGCTGACAAGGTTAATTATCTCAATAGTCCAGATAAAGAGCCAAGAGTGCACTTTGCACCTTGTAGTGTCAGGCTTCAGGGGTGAGGCAAATGTCATTCATGGCCTTCAACGCTTAAGCCATGCATTCAAAGGTTGAACAGGCCTCTGGGGGATGAAGTTAACATCTCAATTAGCAAGAATGCATCACGTTCTGCTTCATTTTAGTGGCTCCAGGCTATAGCATTAGCTCGGTGTGACCAGAAATGTTTGTGTGCTGCACTAATGTTGAACGCGAGAGAGGCTCTCCTCTTAGCCACACATATATGCTTCTCTTGCGCCAATCTAATAAGGTTAAAGAGGCGTGAGATTGCGAGTGCTTAGCTTGATATACTGTGATGTAACAATGCGTTAAGCTCCTCAACTAACTGTGTCATGGCCTATCATGAGAACAGGTCACGGTTGCTTGAGCAACGTAATGGTTTAAAAACCCAGGTTAAAGGGATAGTTCATCCAAAAATGAAAATTCTCTCACTAATTACTCACGTGCATGGACAGCACTAGATTTGCGTAATATTGTTATCTGTTATTTATATTGCTTAAAGGAGTAGTTCACTTTTGAAAGAACTTTTGCTGATAATTTACTCACCCCCATGTCATCCAAGATGTCCATGTCTTTCTTTCTTCAGTCGAAAAGAAATTAAGGTTTTTGATGAAAATATTCCAGCATTTTTCTCCATATAATGGACTTCAGTGGGAAACAAACAGTTCAAGGTCCAAAAGACACTTTCAGTACAAAGAGCAAGCTGTTCAAAGGGCTTTATTATTATGATTCCAGACGGTGAATAAGGGACTTATCAAGCAGAACAATCGCTCATTTAATAAATAAATAGCAAAGTTTAAGTTTTATAAGCTCAAATGCTCGCCTTCCTCTGTTCTGTGACGCACGTTTGTGACTCTCCGGTTCGAACTCGTTCATCAAAATGAGTCATTTGGTTCATTCAACGAACGAATTGACTCAGAAAAGGATTCGTTAATTTTGATGAACGAGCTCGAACAGGAGAGTCACAAACGTGCGTATTTATTTTCTATTTTAGTTGGGAGTCATGAAAATGATGTTCGTTTTCATTTTATTTCAATGAACAAAGGTTTTCACTTGGGTGTTTGCCGTTTCAGAGATTATATTGGAAACTGCATTTAAACACCTACAGGAAGTGACACATTTCCCATTTGCTTCATCATCAAACCACAGGTGTAAGAGTTATTTGACAGCACCGTTTAGGGACACACTGCTGAGCTGAGCTGACCTTGAATGTCTCCACTCACTCAGATGAAGTGAAAACCGAGAAAGAAGCTGCTCGATCGAACTTATTGCTTTTGCCCTTGACACGCAGAGGCCGGCCAGCTCGATTCCCTGTCCTCCCTCAGCGGAAAAACTCCACTAAACTATCTGACATTTCACTGGGAACTTGACATCATCTTAGTAGCCAGGCTTTAAGGAGGCTTTCCAACGTGTAGATAAGAGGCCTGCGGTATCTCAGCCTTTCCGCACACTCCCCTCCATTAATCATCAATTAAGCAACATCTTTCATTTTTTAACACGCCACCTTGTCCAGTTACAACCCCACACCGATGTCCCCTGCTTACGGTCATTTCCGTGGTTGTGTATTACTGTCATGAACCCTGTTGACAGACCATGTCAGGCTGCCTTTAATTTGACTCCATCCCAACTGTCAGTCTCTCTACCTTAACTGGGGTTTGAATTTCTTAAACGCTAGAATTCGTTCTCGGCGGCTCTCATGACAACGGTGTTGCCAACTTCAAGACATGCGTGGCTTTTCGTCAAACCTGCGGATGATTGTACTCGAGGTGCTCATAAATGTTGTGGCGTTTGAGCGAGAGCCGTTATAAATGCTTTCCTCCCAATGCAAGCACTCTGTATTCACTCAGCAGACACTAATGGCCCTCTGATAGAGATCATCTTTATTCATGGGTTTTTTGAGGCATTACTGGTGGAAACATGGTTAAAAAGCACAAGCTGGGGTGATAGAGTGTTTGGCATCGTTAAAAATGCTCCTTTTTCTCCCCTCTCTCTTTCTTTCAGATGTTTCAGGACCACATGGAGTGGCCCATGGTGCTCAGGGTGAACGTGGAGGTTTGAGTTCTGTGCTGAGGGACTTGGTAAAACCTGGAGATGAGAATTTGCGTGAGATGAACAAAAAGCTGCAGAACATGCTGGAAGAGCAACTGACAAAGAACATGCACCTACAGAAGGTAAATAGAGGGACTTGGGATGGCAAAAAAACAAACTTTTATGATCAAGGGCCATTTAGATTGGCTATAAAACCTTCTTTTGAAAGGCTATTATTAGGCCCACATGGAATCTATGCACATAGACCTTCAAGAAACATCACGACATCACGACAACATGAACAATATTCTGCTCCTTTGGGTTTTCCTCATGATTGCAATTTCGTTTTTGTAATTTCTTTCTTATTTTTTTAATCATCTGCCAATCCGAACAACTTCAACAGATTTTATTTTATGTTTGTTGTGTAGATATATTTCTTTTGAAATTTAAAGGTACAATATATAGTATTTTTGCAGTCAAATTTCCAAAAACCACTAGGCCAATGTTAAATATTTTTTTAGTTGATTACTTACAATATCCCCAATCTTTCCAACTATTTGAGTAAATTGGGATTTTAACCAAGGAAACGGGACGTGTCAGCAGGGGTGAGGGAATCGCCAGTCAATGGCGTTACCCTCGGTTGCGCTCGTACTGCCATAGTAACCATGGCGACAGACGTGGACAACTGGTTTAGGCTTAGCAGGGCGCCTCACACTGTTGTTGTTTTGTTCAAGCATATTTATAATTCTGGTAATTACTATTTTAAAAAGCAAATGCAAATTTGAATATTTGGCTCTAACACAGGACCATGTACACATTTTATGTTGTTTAAATTAATTCTACAAATTCTACAAATCACTGTGGGAACAGTGAAAAAATAGAGCAGATTTCAAGTGGGTCTTAGTTTCTTAGCATAGCATTGATTAAAAAAAAGTGAAACATGCATTGTAAGCTTCATTGGGTTGAGCAATGAGCAACTCATTCAGTTGAGTTGAGGTGAACTGACCATGAGTTTTCCACCTGTGATCGGGTGTGTGTGTGTGTGTGTGTGTAAATGGCTTCCTCTCATGCGGTCTTGAGACTCCACTGAGAGGTCTTATTCATCAGGAACCAGAAGGTGGGCGTGTTGTTAATGCTAAAATGTTTCTAGGAGCAGGAATAGAAAGTGCATGTCAGGCAGCCTGCAGGGTGATGCGTTTGATGGGATTACAACATCACACAGATTGACTAATGACAATTAACCTCTCACACCCCTCTTGATATTTCCAAAGCCGCACATCGTTAATGGGAGGTTTGTTCCTGTAGTGAAGCCATGTGTTGTTGTTGTTGTTTTAATTGGATAATAAAAGCTATAATATTATAGCTTTTAATTTATACCAATGATGCAAAGCTGAATGTTCAGCATTATTACTCCAGTCTTCAGTGTCACATGATCTTTTAGCTGATTTTCTGTTCAAGAAAAACTCCTAGTAACTCGTTTGATAACTCACAAACAAGTTACTAGGAGTGCTACTTGGGTGTTGAGAAATGTGTTCCTTTGGTCCTCTTCAGTTTGGGGATCCAAATAGTTTCTCTGAAGCACTCAAACGGGATATAAGGTTAAAAAGCATTTATTTAAATCTATTAAAAAACATATGCCAACATGTTTCGGCCTCTTTAACCTTCCTCAGGGCAAATTGATTAATTTGATAACTGTTGTGCTGCTTGAAGGCCATGGTGCAGGTTAAACACCACTGTCGATTAATGGGTAGATAAAGCAGTCAAGATATGTACTGTATATAAAGTTAGAAATGTCTCCAAAATGGTGTTAAAGTCTAGTTTTTGAAGTTTTTCCCGACCCACTTTTCCGTGTTATATTTTAAGTTTTGAGTACCCTACAACATCAGATACAATGGATAACTGTTTAAATGTTTATTACCAACTAGAAAATTGCCAAAAAACAAAAAACCTGCACCATGGCCTTTAATATGTTTGTGGAAACTGATAGATTTTTTTTTCAGGATTCTTTGATCGAAACTCGAAAATCTCGAAACATGAAATCGAAAATCTTTTGTAACATTATAAATGTCTTCACTGTACCTCATCACTGAAAAATATTAAGCAGAACAACTGTTTTCAAGCATATTAGAATGATTTCTGAGGGATGATGTGACTGAAGACTGGAGTAATAAAGCTGCTGTAAATTCAACTTCGCAATCAAAGGAATAGGTTATTTAAATAAAAAGCAGTTCAAATATATCTGTACCTTGAATACGTTCAAATGTGTCTGTAGCTTTAATACATTATTGCAGCATGGCATTGGATAAAAGAATTTCCTAAAATGCATACATGTGTGGTATATAGAACAATATGCTTATTTTAGCTTTAAAAATAACCCAAAAATGTCTAGATTGTATAACCATTTGGTAATGCCTATTTTTTTTTTTTGTATAATCCAGTGATTTGAATACATCAAAGATGAAATGTTCTTAATTTTATTTGAATATTTATATAGAACTGGATGGATGCAAAACAGATGACTGTTCATGTAAAATAAATAATTCTGGCATGAGTGTAAAAACAGTGGCTTCATGTTATATAAGTCTTAAAAACAAAAGACTCTCAACAGTAATACATTATAAATTTGATTGGATGAGCCACTTTCAGAGACGTTATTTGCATACCTGCAACTTCACATCTGTTACATTCTTTATGAATGCACCAATATGTGATGCTTGGTTTGTGAATGTGAATAAAATCCTAACTGAGCCGATGTGAGACCTGGAGACAGTCTGGATCTAGGCGGAGTACATCTTGTGTGTGTGTTGGTGCCCAGGGGGAGTTGTAGGTTACAAAAACACCCTGCCATAACCTTGGCAGAGACAAACGATGCAAACTAAGACCAAGATTGAGTGATGATCCCTCTGCAAAGCTTGTCCATAACTAAAACAGGAAGGTTTGCTTTGTAGGAAACTTTCTAAATCGATTTGCAAACATCTTGAGATGCATAATGAAGGGTCCAGTCTGGACCAGTTTAGTACTATAGTTATATTAAAATGGGTAAGCCACTTTATTATCAATACTAAATGTGATTATTTAGTAGTGGTAAAAGCCTTAACTTCATCCTTTTATCTTCATCCTTTGAATTGCATGCACTTATGTGTGTAAGATGGGGTTTTGTTGTTCTAGATGGTGTTCAAAACGGTGACACTGGAAAACGATCTTGCTGGCTGCTGCCATAGTGAACATGTGCCATGAGATCGAGGTCGTTAACAGCCGATTAAGCGTTCAGTTTTCCTGCAGACGAAATGAGAAAAATCTGGTGCTGCTTATAAGCTGATGAGCTCAATTTACAGCAGTTCAAGACATGGTCACACACTTCCTGTTTTTCTCTCTCACCACTATGGGGTGGTGATGGCGCAGTGGATAAGACGCAATTGCCTTTGGTGTGAGAGAACCGGGTTCGAATCCACTGTGAGACACCAATGTGTCCCTGAGCAAGACACTTAACCCCTAGTTGCTCCAGAGGCGTGCGACCCCTGACATATACTGTATAGCAATTGTAAGTCGCTTTGGATAAAAGCGTCAGCTAAATGAATAAATGTAAATATAAATATATGGTGCTCATCACTCTTTCAAAACGTCCAAAAAAGTGTGTTTTCAGTTTATATGTCCCCTGATAGTCACAAAAGGCTAAACCACATGATGCCCGTCACATCTCAGCCCAAATTAAAAAGTACAAAATATATTATTGTAATATTTTTTGAAATATTCAGTTTATTTTGTAATATAACATTCTCACCACAATTATTTACCCAAATCCACCTGTTCATTTATTATTGCATTTTTTCCGTTATATACTTCATATATGCCATCAACGGAGAAGCCATAACTACAGACTAAAATGTCCGCTGTCTACGCTTGTGGACTTTCGACATCGCTCTCTAATCCGGCGAGCAACTACCTCATGCATATTTACTGGCAGTTGGGGCCGTCATGCCAGAAACAAACAGCCCACTTAATATTTGATGGCTTTTTTGCTTTAGAGTGAGCGCACGGTGCATGCAACGCTGCCTCTGCTGTTGCGTGAGTGTGTGTTTGCGAGAGAATCATAGTATAATAACATGTGAGATTGAAGCTGAACTCAGGCCTGACAGTGCCTAATGGGTCCTTCATGGCTTTTTTTCGTTTTAAAATCCACATTTTCCGAGGGATATTATGGGTTGGGTGCAAGCTAATGTGTAAAGCAGGAGGGCGCCACCACAAATAAGCATTAACAGCCAGTGTTGGGAGTAACGCATTACAAAAGTAATACATTACAGTAACATATTACTTTTTGCTGTAACGCAGTAGTGTAAGGCATTACTAATCAATTTTCAGTAATATTTTACTCGTTACATGTTCAGTGAGGCTTGTATTACAGTTGTGTTACAGTGTATTGTCTGCTTTTACTTCTTAAAGGCAACAGACTATGTGAAAGTTTTAAAGCAGTCTTTTAGTGCCAGTTCAGAGCGGTCGCGTCTGTAACATTGTTTTTTCCTCATAAATGCGAACACAAACACGAAAACTAAAATAAAATGAATATTTTAAGTTCTATGGAGACTGGAGAGCCAACCCTTCCTCATCCGATTTGCTCAGTGTAATTAACAGAATTACAAAAAATATATTTTACCTCCTATTTTTTTGTCACGCATGAATGCGTGTCTTTTCCCTAATATTAAAAATAAAACATAGACTGATATTTGTCTAATGTCTGGAGTCCTTTAAGGAAGTAGCCTATATACGTTTCAATACATGTATTTTCTGAGAATTTTTATTACACGTTTTGACTGCAAATGTCATCATGTCCATAATGCTGGACTTCCCCAATTTTAAATAATTTATCCTCAACTAGTTTTGTGGTGTAGGTCTACGTATTTTATAATGTTAACTTCAAATAATACTAATAGCCTAATTTAAAGATAAGGCAGCATTGGATATGGACGGTAAGGAGAATAACGCTGGAGTTGGAAGAGGTGTGTCGCGATTCTGTAGGTTCGTTGATGTGGCGAATCGCGATTTCGGTTTGATATTGCATATCGTTACAGCCCAAACGTTAAGTTCTACTTAGTTATTTTGGTGAAAGTAACTCAAAAGTAATACATGAGTAATGTAACGCATTACAATTCTGGGACAGTAATATTGTAAGGTAATGAATTACTTTTAAATAACAGTAACAAGTAATACCTAATGTATTACAGTTTGGATGTAACTTGCACAACACTGTTAACAGCATAACAGCAACTACTGTACATTTTTAATGACTTTATCAGAATCACGTTTAAACACTCTGTTTGTTTTGCAGGATCTGGAAGTTTTGTCTCAGGAGCTTGTGCGTTTGAGTAAAGACGCCTCCCCTGCGGAAAACCCCAAAGCCACGGGCTAAAACTGAACGTGATCCATCCGATGACTCAGTACCCTTCTCTTTCTCCTTCTCTCATCTCTTCACGGCTACCAGGAGGAAACTACATCCATCTTTTACAAAGTCCTCCAACAATCTCCTCAGATGTACTAGGAGCACAGAGGGGTGAAACAGATCAAGTCTGTCTGTGATTTACATACTACTGAATGTAACGTAACACTTTAAATGTTGTTTCTCTGTGACTGAAAAGAACTGGTGGATAAGTGACCGTCGAGCAAACCCTGGCTGCTCGATATCCGTGAACCGTGTGCTCGGGACAGTGGCATGGCCTCGGGTGGTCCAAGCAGGACCGCTCTACCTACCACTAATTCCCCCGTTCAGGAAAGCGTGTGTCCGATGTTGGCGTCCTCAAACTGTTATCACTGTTATATTGCCTGTTTTGTATATTTGATTTCTCTAAAGACACTTATTTTGTGCGTGAATGTGTGTATATGGGGAGTAGAACGGATTTTTTTCGTCTAAATTGTATTTATTTGTGCCAGAAAATCCAAATATCATCATATCTACATCTTACGGTATGCTGCTCCTTTCTGAAAGGTTCACTATATCAAAAAATCCAGAACGTTTTCCTGCGAGAATGAGATGGAGAGCGTGCGCTTAATTGCTGCGATAATTATCTGAGCCTTTTTTTTTTGGGCTCTCAAAACGTTCCCGTGAAGGAAAGCGGCTCCCTGGACGACTCTAGTTAAGCAGCAATCTCTCCGCAGCTTAACGACTCAATTTGACACCTCTCTGTCTGTCTCAGAACTGACGGTGCTGTTGGGAAACGGACCAATTTCTCATAGTGCGCACTTGACTCCCATGAGAAGCTTGCCGCCTCTTTTAGTGTAACAACAGTTCCTCCCGTGTGTGTCGATGCCCCATGATTTCGCTTTTATGCATTCCACTTTTCGTGAACATTTTAAATTCTGACACACACAGAAGTGTTTTATTTGGAGAGTGTCGAGCTTATTTAATTGTGAGGTCATAGAATATTTTGCTGTCAGTCCTCAGGCTCACTTCATATTTTTACTGTGTGACTGCTTGCACTGATTTTTCCAAACGTAACCAGCTTACTACAGCTCTTATAAGGATATGCCATAATTAATGTAACAAAAAAGTGAAAACTCATTATTGAGTTGATCAAATATCAGCCTGATTTTCATTCTTGTCAAATTAAATATGGCATCTTCTCTACCCAAGGTCAATGCATCATTTTAGATAGAATGAATATTGACCAAACAACTATTAGTTCGTTCAGTAGATTGAATGTTTTAGTCACGTGAGATTATGGATTCTGCATCTACCTTATTCATCAGCGGTTCTGTATTAATTTCGAGATATACGTATGTATTTACCTGGCAAAATGATGTTTTATGAGATGTGAAGATTACCATTCTATTTCAAGCCTTTGCATTGCTTTAAGCTTTATCGCGACAACGGTTCGTTTCCATGTTCTTGGCACATGAGTGGCGTTTGTGCATGGTGTGTTAAATGCCTGTTAAATCCCTCTCTCTGACTTCTAAAGGTAATCCTGATGGAATGCTTTTCCATATTGCATCCATTTTACCATGCAGAAGTAGAAAAACGATATTCTAATTACTGCTGTTGAGGAAACACATACCAAAATTCACTTGGACCATTGTGCGCAAAAGAATGAAGGATGTTTGCCTTTAAAGCTCCGAGTTGTTGCAGTTTTTGCCTTTTTTAAACTTTTATCTAATACTAAACATGCTCTTCTTTAATTAAGATCATCGGTTAATCATCACTAATTAAATGCAAGCAGATTCTATTATTGATGTCCATTCTCCCACTACGTCTCTATGGGTAATATTTATTTATATGCATTTCATTGTCATCTTCAGACTTCAATAACTTGCAGTGATAATAAAGAATGGCTGGAGAAAAATAAAAACGTGTCTGAGTGTCAAACTTCTTGCGGTTGGTTCAAAATAGACATTTTATTCATTTGCAGATGCTTTTAATTGTATAATTCTTTTTTTTTTTTTATTGACACAGGTGTTCCCTGGGAGTCAAATCAATGACCTTGGCATTGCTTGTGTCATGCTGTACCAGTTGAGCTAGAGGAACCACAAATCGTACATCACAAAGGTTTTTTTTCTTTCTTGATGTTTAACTTATGAAAAAAGTGCATTATATTTAGTTATAATAGTTTAAAATTCTTTCATCATTTACTAATTTTGTTCCAAACCTGTATGACTTTCTTTCTTCGGTGGAACACAAAAGAAATATATATTTAAGAAGTCATGCATTAAAGGAGTATTTCACTTTTAAAAAAACTTGGTGATAATTTACTTACCCCCGTGTCATCCAAGATATCCATGTCTTTCTTTCTTCAGTTGAAAAGAAATTAAGTTTTTGATGAAAACATTCCAGGATTTTTCTCCATATAATGGACTTCAATGGGAACCAAACGGTTCAAGGGTCCAAAGGACCGTTTCTTTGCAAACTCCAAACTGTTCAAAGGGCTTTAAACAATTCCAGACGATGAATAAGGGTCTTATCAAGCGAAACGATCGCTCATTTAATAAATAAATAACAAAAGTTTAAATTTTATAAACGAGTTCGAAGAGGAGAGTCACAAACGCGCATCACAGAACAGAGCAAGGCGACCATTTGAGCTTCTAAAACTTAAACTTTGTTATTTTTTCAATGAGCGATTGTTTCACTTGATAAGACCCTTATTCATCGTCTGGAATCGTTTAAAGCCCTTTGAACAGTTTGTACTGAAACTGTCTTTTGGACCTTGAACCGTTTGGTTCCCATTGAAGTCCAATATATGGAGAAAAATCCTGTAAAGTTTTCATCAAAAACCTTGATTTCTTTTCGACTGAAGAAAGAATGACATGGACGTCTTGGATGACATGGGGGTGAGTAAATTATCGGCAAAAGTTTTTTTTAAAAGTGAACTACTCCTTTAACCATCATCAGGGTCCAAAACAACATTGGACCCCATTAACTCCTTGAATGGACAATGAAAAAAGGGCATTTAAAATGAAAAGAAAAAGAGTCGTGCAAGTTTGGAATAATAAAGGCTGGTTCCTCCCCAGGTCAGTGGACTAAACACACAAGCCCACCCCCATTTTACTCGGGAGTGTTTGTCTAATACATTAGATAATCTCTCCTCTGAGCACAAGCAGTGTTTACCGCACTATAAATGATGCCTGTGAGAACTGTGCAAACAACTGACATGAATCATTGAGCAGCGTTTAATTGGATCCGTTCAAATACTTCAGTCATATTGGTGTTTGTTACTGTTCAGTGAGTGTGATCTCTAATCAACACTATATGCTGAAGGGCTCCACTGCTCTACATTGGGTTTCATGCTTATAATGAACAATGTCCCCCATTAAATAGACAATTTGAGAAGATTTAAATGGTTTTAAAATTTGATTTCAGTTTATGATATTCTCACAGTTATGGAGGTGGGGGTCACACCATTGCGATATCTGCCAATGGTGAGTGAATTGAGAATTTAATGGTCATAAATATTTATTAACAGTCATGAAACGGTATTTTATGAAGCTTGTTTCTAGAGTAAAAAAAAAACAAACTTTTGAACCTAACTACGATTTTGATCTTATAAAATGTGACAGGTTATGATGTCTTTGTTATGACACCTTGACATAAACCAATACATCTCAAACAATGTCATATTTGCAGTACCACCCTTTCAAGTAAAGTGTTACCGTTATTTTGGTTATTGTTGAAAATAGGTAATTTAAAATATCAGTCAGACCAGCATTTTTCTGGTGCAAAAACATGTTCATCTCAAAGACCGCAATAAACTACATTTGAACAGATCAATTTAGACTAACCACCAATTAAAGAGACCATGCTTAAAACATATTAATATATATTTTTGCATGTGGCTACAAAACAAAAGGTATACCGCTATATATATAATTTGCGCAGCAGCTTCAGTGAATCTGTGGTGAAATTGGTTAATTTTAAATAAACCACCTCACATCAGGCGGTTGTTTTGCATCCATGTTGTGCGTTAAAGTCAACTGATGCACATCTAGCCTTGGATTATCCCTTACGAAATCAATATAAATGAGGTATACCGCTCCCTCTGCCAAAAACAGTAATCTTGAACTCAATTATGAAGTGCTTTTTTATTTAATGCCACAAAAACCAATGGAAGTCTTCCAGGTCACTGTTTGACAATCACAGGTACTAAACTGAGCATTAGTGGACTGACTCCAATCAATACCTAATAAAGAAGGGAATCATTCAGGACAGAAAAATTGTAGAATAAAATCAGCAGGATTGAATCATTTCAGCATGGCTGCTCATTATTTTACAAGTTGCTGATTTAATGTAGCCAAGGGGCTCTTCAGCATCTTAAGTGAAATGATTAAAGCATCGATTCGTAGTCTATATGCCTACGCTACACCTCAGGACATTACACTACATCATGGTTAAAGCTCTCCTGTGAGGTCCAACTTCTTGTATTTCTACATTTTTGACTGGTTTATCACTACAGGTGACTGGCACTCCTTTCACATAATTGTCTTTGCCTCTGGTTATTGTTGAGTATACACAGTAGGGTCGTCTGGCCCTAATTCTGAAGCCTTAGAAATATCAAATTCACTGTTGTAACTCTGCTGTCTGCCTTTGTGTCTTTTGCTGCAGTAATTTAGCCATGAACCCTTGTATTGACGTCAGAGTTGTAGAAATTGAATGCAGTTGATGGAAAGGGTTGGAGAATTACTCCTAAGGGTGTTGGAGAAAACATCCATACTGAAATGATGCTCCCACGATGCCTTTGGTAAGTGGTTTTCCAACAGTCACCAAAACACTGATTACTCACTACTTTAAGTCAAAATGTGCTTTGTTTCACAATTGTTTACTTTCCTAAAAAGTGTTCATTGTCTTACCAGATAATATTCAAAAGAATTTTGAGTTTTTATTTTTTTTTTATAAATAGATGTAGGCTCAAGTGTTGATGGAAAAGATACTGTACGTTATCAGCAGTGGTGGAGGAAGTACTGAATCTCAGTACTTAAGTAAAAGTACAAATACCCAGATAAATATTTACTTTAGTAAAAGTAGAAGTAACACAATGACAACCATACTTAAGTAAAAAGTACTTTATTTTAAATGTACTTTAAGTATTAAAAGTAAAAGTACTTGCATAACAATTTATTATCTTAATGTCTATTTTCTAATGATTAATAAAACATTAAATTCTAACTCATTCAACCTAATAGCCTACTCCTATAATGATGTTCAATAATGATGGAAAAAAATGTTGTCACCATTTCTGAAACAAGCTTGCAATTAGGCAATATACACATCATGCTTATCCTTACTATATGGTAATAACTATGTTTGGCAGTAAACGAGATTAATTTATGGTGTAATTCTGAACCTCTTGGCTTGCCATAATCCTAACCAAACCAAACATATATTACACACGGTGTGTTTCCTACGCACGTAAAAACAAATTTTCGCGTATGAGTTGCACGATAAACACACTGCGTGTGAGACGCATTTAGTGTGACCGGGTTTATATACTGTATCTATGGCAACCAAACGTCACTGGTGAGACAAACGTGCAACGAACGGACGGTCAGATTACGATTTTGGCAGGGGAAAAACTGATCAGAAAATGTAACGAAAATGTAACAGAAGCTGAAAAATGTACTTAAGTAAAGTAACGAAGTATTTGTACTTCGTTACATTCCACCACTGGTTATCAGCAGTTTCTTGAAAATGGCTAAAGACTCAGGTGCTCGGGTTACGTTAGACAGGTCTTTCCACCAGCTTGAAACAGTCAAGGTAAAGGTTCATTTTGAGATGGCACCACATGGTATAGACCATTTCAAAAGATGTAAACAACACTGGTCCAGAAGCACTTCCTGTTTCAGTTTTTTAACACTACATAAAAGCTGGGATAAAATACAACCAACAGAACATTTAAAATTTAATCAAAAAGTTAAACAAACATCTTTAAGATGTTTTCTTTACATGTGAAATAAAGAAAACAGTTACAAACTGAAACAGGAAGTGTTTCTGGACCAGTGTTGTTTACATCTTTTGAAATGGTCTATACATTTAGCATGCTTCATTACCCTGGGTATGCACTGTTAGTGGCCTTTCAAAAGTGAAAAGCATTGCTTAAACCTGGCTTGAAAATTTATGTTTTTAAGCCTGGGTTAATGTAAACCCAGAGTTAAGCTGTTTCAAGCTTTCAAATTGAAAAGGACAAATTTGAAATGAAGCTGTCAAGTTTTTGTTTCTATATTTGCATTTGAGGATATTGATCAGAGCATTCAATAGGTCCAGAAAGACTTGTACTGTTCTTCAGTGTTCCCAAAATATTTTGCCAGCACATTTCCATAGTTAGAAAGCAAACAGATCTCATTTCCTTCGTCCTCTGGAAAGGTGTTGAATCGCTCTGATGTATTTAAAACCCTTATGATATGACCCTGGATTGTGACCCTGCACTGGGACGCTTTGATATCCTTGACAGATACACAAAGAAAAAAATGTGCTCTGACTGAAGTAGGACAGACCATTAAAGATTAACATGAGGTGAGGTGCATGAAATATTGAAAATGAGGGGCTAGTTAAATGAGTTGTGAAACGCTGTGGACCTGTTATTTCGGTGTTCTGACGATTTGCACCAGCTCAGATTAAGCACCTCCATTCATTAGCATTGTTTGAAAAATATATTTTTACAAGTGCACTAGTTTGTGCCGTTTTTGTGGAAAGTGCCGTGGTCCGTTTTGTTTTGTAAATAAAACACAACATCCTTTATTAGAGTATCCGTCCAGCATACTGGTTTTGCTGGATTTTTCACGCTGTTATAGGACATACCTATTTTCCCCAATGTTCAAAAGACACTTTTTGGACTCATTAAATTACTTTGCCTAAGAGACATAGTTGTGAATATGAAGCAAGCGTAATGAGTGTGTTCTGTTAATGAAAAACGAACTTTTATAAAGATAAGCTCTCACGTTCTTTTTTGTATGTGTTTTTTCTTTCTTCTTTCTTTCCTTTTTTTCACCACTGGGAATAAAAGTGTCTTAAGGTGAACTCAAGTTTCAGTTCATCTGGTGAAAGAAATCGACAAATTCAGATGTTAAGGCTAATTGAACTGACACTCCAACAACCTTTGAAATCTGTTTTTAATTAAAGGCGGCATGATGAGGTGCCTGGTGTTAAACTTTCATAATTACACTGCTGCAGACACAGAGATTTAGATCGCGGCCTTCAATTCACGATCAACTAACTACATCTCATTTCTCATTTCAGGCCAGTCCTTCTCTGTTGCTTCAGTTATTGAAAGCATGTGAGTAATTCTTGATAATATTTTATATGATATTCTCTTTATACTCTTGCCAAGAATGTTTTACACATTTGTAGCATTTTATTTTATTTGTAGCATTTTATTTTATCCATCCATCCATCCATCTACTCATAAATGCATTATTTATATACATTATATATATTTTTTCTTTATTAGGAACAAGAAGAATAAAAAATTAAATATTGTCAATTTTGATTTCATATTAAAGGTGCATTGTGCAAGTCTCTGAGTTTTTGCAGAACTACGCCCCCTCTGGTGACAAGAGAAACTTCAACCAGAGTAGTGCACGCTTATATATATATGAAAGGAAAGGCATTTGAGTAAATTACACACTTATGTGTTTGTGTGAGGGGAAAACGGGGGTGGTAGAAAACTTCGCTTTTTGTTTCCATCTATCTCCATGTTGAAGTGTTTTATGTGTTTACTGTATCCACTTATGATTGTATTATTATGGAAACATGAACAATATAAAATATTACTTTGTATAGGATCTCGTTTGAGCCCTAGAGCCGACCGGAGATCTCTCCATTTGTTGAAAGCCTTCCCGATGTTGACTCTCATCTTATTCCGACGCCTGGCACTAGTCAAACGTTTTATTTATTTTATTTTTATTTGTCTTACGTGGAGTTTGCGTTGGGGTTTGGAATGAACTACAAGCCAGTCTCTTTGAATCCATCTTCTACTTTTGTCGAAAGTTGACTAAAGTTGTGTCGCTCGAGTTGTTTTCTCTGATACGGAGAATGCCGGTGAATACACATCCTCACATCCCGAATCCTTCTTATTTATTTTACTGTACAGGATTATAGAGGCGATCACAGTGATCAGAGAAGGGCTCATTCAGCCCATCATGCAATCGTTTAAGCATGTATGGGTTAGAAAAACGGGTGTTTTAAACGTGAAAATTTGCTCAATGAACCTTTATCTTTAAAATTAATCAGGCTGTGTTTTCTTTCTCTATATTTATGGCTTATGTTGATGAAGGAACTAAGTTCAAACTCTCGGTTTCCAGGGTAGTTTTTGTATCTTGTAAATGTTGATATACATGATATAGGCCTTTTAAAATAACCTCTGACCGTGTACCTGCCTTAAAAAGAGCAGACTGGCATATGGAGCGACTGTCTGACCAACATGAGCTTCAGAGAAGTCTTTTCATCCATATTTGATGATAAACAGCATCAGAGAACTGTACTGTAGTTCTGGGCATTTGGAGAGAGTTTCCATAAAGGAAACTCAGAGAATGAAAAAAATGGCCTGCAGCGAATGCGATTCCCCTCGCGTCGTGTATGAGTGATGTGCTTCTTTCATGAGGGGATGGATTGTGCTGCATAAGCTCAAATGTCCCCGACTGTCTCGCCCTCACACATGCTGTGCTTTTCCACTGCCTGTGTGGCCACTCGAGGGTTAATATTTCATGGCCGAAAGATTATTTTTAGATTTCAGCATATTAGCTACATTGATTACCACTTTGACAGAGTACACATTGTGTCAAAATAAAAGAGAAATGCTGATTGGTCAAAAAAACGTTTTGTCGGTGCTATATTGTGAATATAGTCACAGAAAATGCATTTTTGTTCCTTTTTTTTTCAATTCAGTCAATTACAATGGGTCTTACTTTACTGCTTTTATTATGTGCAATAAATTTATACTATTAGACTAAATTGTAAATTTATACTATTAGACTAAATTTATACTATTAGACTAAAACATTGTCATCGGATTAACCCTCAGGTGCTCTTCGTTTCGGAGTCACACATCTTCCCGGTCAAAAGTGACCGGACACCTAAAAATGAAACTTTCTCCATCCCAGTAAAACCAATGCAATTTATTTTTGTTCTATAATATTTATTCTTTTTAATTTAGTATTTTGAGACAATTTAAATGAATTTATTAATATTTATGCAATATTTATGGTTTATTTTTGCCACAGAAAAATATATATTATTTTCTATATATATATTATTTTCTTCAAAAAAATATTAATGTTGTATTTTAGTTTAATATAGAGTCCAGGCCTTCAGAAAAAAAATATTTTTTGAAGAAAATTAGCACCATCTGGTTACAGTATAGAGAAAAAGCGTAGAATCATGGTGTAACCACTTGATGGCATGTACAGCTCTCTATTGAGAGGCATGTGAATTCCCCAGCTGTTTATGAACACATTTTTGTTATTGTTGTTGGTGGATTTGTGTATATATAGTTGAAACAATCTCAAAAACTATTTCTTATAAAAAAAAATGACAAAAAACAAATATTCACAATTTTTTTTTCTTTATTTTTACAATTTCCCATTCATTTCCTATGGGGTCATTTTTGACCAAAGACCACAAGTGTGACTATTTTTTTTTAAGACCACTTAGCATGCTCAGATCATGACCTCAATTTTTTTGTGTGTTCACATACATAATGCCATAAAAGTCACCAAGTTTCGTAACATCGCGATGAAGCTGTGATTTTTAAAAATTCAAAACATACTTTTTGTAATCAAAATTTATTGGTGTGTATGTGTATAAAAGTGTGTTTGTATGTGTGTGTGTGTGTGTTGGTGGGTGTGTCTGTTTTGCACTCTAGATGTTGTAGAGTGTCACCCCTTTCTTGCGGTGTACTTTTTTTTTTAGAATTGTGGCCGATTTGTAGATTGTACATACAGAAATTCAGCGAATTTTTTTTTGTATCAATTTCCCATTCATTTCCTATGGGTTGTCATTTTTGACAGAAGAGCAAAAGTGTGACTCATTTTTTTACGACCACTTAAATTGCTCGAATCATGACCTCAATTTTTTTTTGTGTTCACATACCCAATGCCATAAAAGTCACCAAGTTTCGTAATTTTCTGAAGAAGCTGTGATTTTTAAATATTCAAAACAGATTTCTTTAATCACAATTTATTGGTGTTTTTGTGTATAAAAGTGTGTGTGTATGTGTGTGCGTAGGGGTGGGTATGTCTGTTTTGCACTCTTGATGTTTTACAGTGTCACCCCTTCAATGCTGAGCACTTTTTTTCTGCATCGTGGCCGATTTGTAGATTGTACACACAAAAATTCTCAAAGTTTACATGTGTTTTTGTCAATTTCCCATTAATTTCCTATGGTCGGTCATTTTTGACCGAAGAGCACAAGTGTGACTATTTTTTTTACGACCACTTAGCATGCTCATATCATGACCTTAATTTTTTTGTGTGTTCACATCCCTAATGCCAGAAAAGTCACCAAGTTTCGTAACATTCCGATGAAGCTGTGATTTTTAAAATTTCAAAACAGAACATTTTTCGGTCAGAAATGACCGAAGAGCACCTGAGGGTTAACTAAAAGATCCCAGCTAACACAGCCACATTGAAAATTAATGCAATCAATATATATTTTCAATAAATAAATACTATTTTTATTCTGTCATCATCTGTCCATGAGGTATTTATTTATTTGTTATCATTCTGTCTAGTCCTTTTCATTTGCTTTGCTTATAGGGGGCCCTATTTTAACAATCCAAGCTCATGGTCTAAAGCACACAGCGCAAGTGCACTTAGGGTGTGTCTAAATCCCCTTTTGCTTGTTTAATGACGGGAAAAATGGTTGGTTTTTACCTCTTTTAACCACAGCCACGTCCAAGTGATCTGAGGGCGCGGGCGCTTTGGTCTGCGAAAGCGCCGGAAGTGATCTCTCGCGCGAGTACGTCATTCATTGTTTACGCAGAGAATTCGGAAGCGCTACCTTTCACTGTGAAGATCTAAACATATTTAGATATACAAGAAATCGCAATGGAAGACGATTTTGATACATCAACAAACGACGTTGAATTTGTTTTCGCAACTGCGCGAGAGATCACTTCCGGCGTTTTCCAGAACGAAGCGCCCGCGGCCTCAGATCACTTGGATGTGGCTGTGATTACAAGAGGTAAAAACTATATAAATACTGTTCGTTTTCTCACACAAACCGCTCGTTTCGTGTCTTAGGCCATCAATGTGTACTTACGTTTACGAGTCATTAAATCATGTTTAATCTGGACTTCTCTGTGCATACTCTTTGAGGAGGACCTCCATTATATGACTGACAGACAAGAACGGTTTGACCTAAAATATCAAAATTGAAAATACTGTGGAGACAAAGACACCTACATCTTGGATGCCCTTGAGGTCAGCTAAAACATACCAAAAATTAATTTCAAAGTGAACTATCCCTTTAAGGAGCTGGTCAAAGGTTTTGTCTGATGCCTTCAGCACTTGTTGGCCATGAGCAGATGTGTTATACAACACAAACAGACAATGGACTGATAAAGAAAAATGGAGGCAATCATTCACTTGTCCTCAGCCTATCACAACGAAATATAACTCAATTATTTCTTGTCAGCGGATGAGAAATGTTAAACGTGACATCAGAGTGGAACGACTTTCACACCGAATGCGCAAAATCTAAGAATCCGTGTTGTGCCAGCTAAGATGTGCTGGTGCGTGCATTATGCTGAAATGTGTGGACAGATCTGTCACAAGCTGTTGGTGGAGAACGTGTCACACCAGGACATCCGTATGTGAGAAAATGCCACTTGATTGAACATTTGTACGTGTTTATGACCTCATAATGTTATACTTTTTGGTATGATTTTGGACTTCCTGGCTTGCCATTGCATTTATTGTGTGAATAAATCAATATATTTGAAATCACTTTATTCATGCAATAGGGGCGTGTTGTCACTGGATGTCAATGTGTGTTTAATGAACTCTGTATCTTTTTTTCCAGGACAATTAAGTAGCACATGTGTAGCCAAGACTTTAAGGTATAGAAACTGACTGGAATATTCACTGGAAGTGTGATTAGCCTCACATTAAGTAAGGACTTGTAGTTAATTAGTATTATTGAGTATCTGCTTATGTAAATACACTGTAACATGAAGACTGTAATGTAAGTTGTGACTTAATATCCTTCACCTAATACTGATCTTGTACAGGGCTTGATTTCCTTAAAGACACAGTTCAGCCATGTCATTCCAAACAGGCATGTTAATGTTTTCTGTGCAAATATATGCATGTAAAATGTTATATAACAATTATCTTTTCTATACAGCAGCCCAAATCGTTTGTGTTCGTATGAAGGTGAGTAAATAATGACGGATCTCTGAAATGTGAGCTAACCGTTTTAACTAGTTTGCATGTTTTGAACACTTCAGGAAGTGATGTCACCATTGTGGATGTGATGTAACCTTGATGCTATTTTAAAACGTTGTCTGATTCAAAGTGTGTCTAGTCTCCTTTGGACAGACATAACAGAGATGAGAGAGGAAGAGCAGAGGGAAGGAAAGGTGAGAGAGGCCTGGAGTCTTGAGTCACTAGTTAAAAATTTACTAGTTTCTTGATTTCTTTTTGCTGCTGTCTATAAATAGCTCCTTCTCTCAGCTTAACAAAGAAACATGGGACATCTGTATGGGAGCTCTCATCTCTGCGCTCCCATTAAAGTATTAAACGGCACGACGCTTGTTACTCTTTTCCCGGATGATCTGAGATCAGCTCCCATCCAGACGTTCATTATCTACTGTAGTTCATTTCCCTCTCTGGGTCGTTGTAAACATGTTTGCTTGAGGGTCATAATTACGTCAGCATCATTTTTTAATGAGACTGTGGGTACTGAAAAAATCCTCATGTGATGTCTTGGAGAACAGGAAGTTGAAGGAATAGTTCATCTAAAAAAATCAAGTTGTTTTAAATCTGCTTTTTAAATCCCACTTTTTATCCTGTGCAACACAAAAGGAGATCTTAGACAGGAGGGCAGAGTCTGCCAAGCTCACAACATGACAAAAGGCACCCTAGAAGAATTGACAAAGAGTTGTGCGCTAAATTTCAAGTTTTCTGAAGCCATGCATTAGATTAGCCCATTGGTTCTCACATGTTTTGAGATTGAGAAAGGTAGAATAAGCGATTTCTGAGTCATGTATTTATATATACAGTGATGTAACGTAAAGTCAACGGCATTAATAGCACGCCAAAAATGAAAATACGAATTGGCATGTCATACATACGCCATTTCATGAGAACAGTCTGGGTTTTGCTTTTTTTCACAGAACCAAGATATGCTGTTGTTGTAATGTTAGCTATAGTAAAGGGACAGCTTGTCGTTGTTTGTCTGAAGCTGGTGTTCTCATTTGGCTCTGCAATGAGCACCACTTGAAAATCAATAGTGTTTCTCAGAAATCACTTACTGCACCTTTAAGTTTGTCACAATACCAAAAAAAAATGCAGGTATTGCTCTACCAAGTGATTTTGTTGGTTGTTTCCTTGTCTTTGTGCCTTTGCAGGTGTGGTGTAAAACACTGGAAAAGGATGCATGGACTCTTCTCATCTGAACGTCAGTGTGTAAGAATGTCTGCCGGGTGGGACACATGCCGTGGTATTGCAGCAGAGTGATAGGACAATCCTCTTAATTGAGGCTGGATGAATCAAGGTGCTGTAGGTCGAAATCTGTTCCTAAGAACCGTTTATCTGAGTCTAAATCGAGAAATCGGTCTCGAAACGGCTCCATTTTTGTGCCAACTGATCCTATACGTCAGTCCAGAAGAGATAGCGGGGAGCTTTTTATTTGAGCTTTGATATGAAGACATTCTTTATAGTCACAGTTAGTGAAAATGACTGAAACCCTTTATTGTGCATACAAAGCAATAGCCAAAACACCAAAGTAAAAGCATCCTATCTTATGCTAATTTTCATTTAAAGTAATTTGTGGGATTTTCCTACTTGACTTCCAACCATAAAAGTAAATCTCCTAAACTGTATAGGTTTTTTTTTTTTTTTTTCATTTTCATGACAATTTATCCTTTATCCTTCCAATATGTAAATATTCTTTGAGAAGATTCATAAAATCTTAATTCGGTGGATGCATGAAAAAATGAGTCTCCTGTATCCCAGATCTTCACAGTTGCTCCTCTCATCCCTGTCATTTGGTATTAATTGACATTAACAATTTTTTCTGCCTGTTGAGTCCATCTAGAACCCTCAGCGAACAACTATTTCCAATGCCTGATCAAACAAAAACCAGTTATGTGTATGACTCAAAATATACGTAGGGTATAGCCTAAGCAAGCTGATTGGCCAAGAATGCAGAGTGGTTTACTTGTAAAAAAGTAAACTAACTAAAACACAAAGAACAAGAAATATTTAATTCCACATTTGGTAGATTTGGTTATATACTGTTACATGTTACCAAATGTAAAAGATTTTTCAGGAAATGGAATTGCTTTTAGGCAGGCTGAATTGTTCATGACATCATTATTGTTCTGCGCTAAATTTCATTTATAAAACGGATTGTCCCAGACGGTTCTTGATTCTGATTGGTTGAGTCGCATTCTAGCATTGTAAATTACTCTTGCAGTTTTACTGCGCCAAAGAAATTGTTTCAAAATGTCAGATTTTGTTGTATATAGTTTTTCTCCAGGTAACGAACACCCAAGACATATGAAGAGTTCAGATGCAAAAGCCTCTAAATGCCATTTAAAATTTTCTTCTTTAATGATGATTTTTATCAAACTTGTATATTTAAGTTCAGTAAATTCACTTAAATGGCAATGATAATTACCTATTAATTGTTATTTAAGTGAAATTACTGAACTTAAATATACAAGTTTGATAAAAAATCATCATTAAAGAAGAAAATTTCAAATGGCATTTAGAGGCTTTTGCATCTGAACTCTTCATATGCAAAAAAAGGAATGAGGCCTAGTTGAGTTGCGTTAGTGGCTTGTTAAAACCAGTGTTGGGTGTAACTAAGTACTAAGTACTTAGTTACTGTAATTTAATTACTTTTCCCTTGAAAATGTAAAGTAAGGGATTACTCTTCATTTATCAGTAATTTAATTACAGTTACTTCTGATGTAATTGAGGTAAATACTTGTATAGATCAATCCGATCTTACAGCGATTCGTATGCATTTTATGAGGTGTCTAAATTGTACGACCTGTACAAATTCGTATGAATATTGTAAAATATGTATGAAAAAAAGTGTGAAATGTCATGAGATCAGACAGAAAACAATAGTGGGTTTAACATCAAAATGTATTGTCTGATGTTAAAAAGTATGTTTTTATAATGTAACCTTCTCCACCTTTGAAGTTTAAGAATAATTGTAATTTTATAGTATTTATTTGAAAGAATTAAAACAGATTCATGTCTATCCTTGTATTATTCAGCTGGTTGAGAATGATATGGGATTTTGAAAATAATTAGTAATTAAAAGTAATTAAATACTTTTTGGAGAGAGTAATTAGTACAGTAATCTAATTACACTGTTGAAGAGGTAATTAGTAACTAGTAATTAATTACTTTTTTAGAGTAACTTACCCAACACTGGTTAAAACTATGGAACCCTTAGTGTTACCAATTATTCTCATATATAAATATAGGGGTGGTGATGGCGCAGTGGATAAGACGCATGCCTTTGGTGTGAGAGACCCAGGTTCAAATCCACTGTGAGACACCAATGTGTCCCTGAGCAAGACACTTAACCCCTAGTTAATCTTCTGACATATATAGCAATTGTAAGTCGCTTTGGATAAAAGCGTCAGCTAAATGTAAATGTAAATTAAAAAATTTTAATAGAGTTTTAAAAAGATGCCTTGCACAGCATCTTCATTTAAAACACAACAGACCACATTTGTGGAAATGTTTGTTGGAAAAAACTAGTTTTTCTGATTCCTCCATGATCCAGATGGCGTTTTGTGTGTGGATTTTAAACCGCAGCTTGTCGGTTTGAATCGGGCTGCTGAAACAAAAGGCTTGCCCGCACACTCACCGTCCAAAATGAATACCGACAATCTGATTCGGCTTAATCTCCGAAGCCCAAACCCACATGCTCCATCAGCAGCTCTGGAGGTGTCAGTCTTTGCAGCATCTCCTAATCCTCTATTTTTTTTTTTTGTGACTGTTGACTGTAAGGACTTTACAGTCCTCTCTGAAGGAAGGAGGGCCTCATCGCTGGATGGAATTTCAGCTCTTGGCTCGTCATCTCTGAAGTGGCCAGAGATTATCTGTTTGTTTGGGGTATCGATCCGTCACTTGAGCCTGCTCGTTGGAACCAAATACACGTTCAGATGGGACTTTCACCCGGGTTAAATTCGGACCTCAGAGGCCCCGCGGCTTAACCGTGAACGACAACATTTATAACTTAATGACAACTGTTTTGGAGTCCGCACAGGATGACTAATTCAACTCGATGGTCAATTTTATCTCACAGGAGTGCCCTCTTCAATTCTTCTCTCCATATGGGCTGTTTACCCTGTCCAATTCATTAGCCACTCTGGGCTCTTGTAAAACCGTGTCCCGTGATGCACTGGAGCAGTGCTGCTATTGATGGTGACAGTCCATTAAATTCTCCATCAAGAGGCGGTTCGATGGCCAGAACTCCTTGTTTAAATGTAGTACTGCCTGGCCAGAGCAACCAGCCTCTGTTTATCTCTAAACCAAACTGTGTGTGTTTTTTTTTTTTGTGTTTTTTTTGACTGACTATATTTTAAAAATATCTCTTGCATTGCAAAAATAGCTTTTTAATAAGATTTGATCGATTTTTTTTCAAACTGGAAACGAAGCCTAGCGTAATGAAATGTATAAGGTGTCGAGACTTGTTTTCAGAGAGTGTATGTTTAATACTGCACTTGCAGATATTTTCACTTGTTTTGCATATAAACAAGTTGAAAAACTTGCCAGTGCAATAAGACAATACTATTATATTCAAGATGCAGTCTATGAAACGCTTTATGTCTTCAGGAAAATTGCGTCTCATTGATATTTTAGTATTATTTATATAGGATTTATTAATATTTAGAATTTCCTTTTATTTTAAAATATTTTCAGTTTTCATTCAGGATGAGTGGCGCGCTCAATTCCTTTTAAAAAAGTTCAACCTGGGTGCTCTTCGGTCCAAGGTAGGACATCAAGGAAACAGTAGAGAAAAGAATCTCTGATGACCACGCGTGGGCTTTTTAAATTTGTCCGTTTAGGACATGTCATTTGTATAATAAAGACATTTTAATGAAGGAGTGCCTCGGTCATCAGAGATTCTTTTCTCTACTGTTCCATTTTCAGTTTTCATTTTAGTTTTTTTAGTAATATTGTAACTAATTACTTTTGGTTTTTAACGTCTAGTTTTAATTTATTTCAGTTGTCGTTTTCGCACTTTTAACTCAAATTTCAAAGTTTCTTTAAACAGTCTGTACACTTACAAAGTTCTCAATGCTTCGGTTTGCATGCAGGGACCCTCATTATGTTACTGTGTTAGTGTGGGGCTATTTTTAACCTTGTTAGTGGTATAAACTAGCGATTTCTTTTTACTTAGTTAATGCCCCCATTACTAGCGTTATACACTAAACAGTTTTTAGAGATAAAACTCTTTACATTCGATTATCATGAAAACAAATCTCAGAGAACTGTTGACTAAGTACCAATGTTTTATTAGAACAAATTTTCATTTTGCGCCGGAGTTCTCCTTTAAGCTTAAAATTTGTGTTTTATTTCAGCTTTATTTTAATACACAAAAAATATTTTGAATGGTTTAAGTGAACAATATCAACAATATTTCTCAAGTGAATTAATTTGAAGAATTTTTAGATATTTTTTTAATGGAAAACAAGACAAACGTGCTCATTAAGAATTCCAGTGTTCCAGTTTATTAGTTTCAGCCATATACTTGAGTTACATTTTCAAAGAAGTTTTCTATTGAATTTACTTTAGATTTCATGCCAAAATGCAAATTCTGTTGTTATTTACCGTGTTCTAAATTTGTGTCGTATATGTACACGTTGCTTTTTCCATGTAATTTGACTTTATGGCAATATGATGTTCTAAATCTTCTATAGTCACGCAGTGGCTTTTATTATGAGTAATGCATTTATATAACATGTTTTTTTTTCTTTTATAGATGATGAGTTTGGGAAATGAATCTCTTTATGTAACTAATAGCAGAGGAGAGTGTTGATCTTTTGAAAACAGTCATTATTTTTGCCATTCAGATTAGTGATGCTAAAAAATTATGCACATTAATATCAGCCTTTTCTTCAGTATTTCTTTTTACGCTCATAATGCAAGTCCCATTCCAATTGTACAGTGAAGATTTCTTTGACCAGATTCGACAAACACTAAACCCTTTTTGCGTCAGGCAGTCACAGTGGAAGATTAAATTGCGTTGTGGCAGTGGCGGCACAGTCAGTCCGTGGCTTCATCCATTATCAATCGTCTACTGGAGGCTTAAGAAAGGTTGACATGCCACAGCCAGACATGATAATGAAAGAGATACGGGATCGGTGCTGACGAGGGGTCAGTGAACGGCCCTGAATGAGTTCATATTGATTTCATGACCAGGTCCGCCTTTACATGCAACATCGTGCTGTCCTGAAAAAGTTGATGTTGTACTTAGACGAAATGTCCAAACAAAATAAAGCTCATGATTCCTATTTCAGGCAAAGGTAAGATGGATGGTTCAGGTCATGCTACTGATGCACAATTGGATGCTTCAACCCCACTGACATTCATATAATAGGCATGTCCAAGACATTATTCCAAAACAAATCGTGGCTTGACCAGAAACCGCTCTCAGATTACTAAACCATTTATACAATCAAAGTAGCTGATATGTGAGCCACTACAATACTTGACCCAGTTTCCAATGGTGATTTGAGAATGTGCACAGATTTTCCTTCCTGCATTGTTGTCTAATTGCGTCAATTGAAAGTTGTGGATGATCCAAAAGGTCTGTGACCTGTTTGAGACAATTTTTTTTTTGGTGTGTTTAAAGAAGCGCACTCCACAAATAACCAGAGCATATTGGTAAACAGTTGTCAGAAACAATCAAGTAATTGGCCCTGAAAGTTCTTTACTGGCTGATGTCATGGAGTTAAATTAGCTTTATCGTATGCAGGGCCCTTAGAGGGCTTCATATCACAGATCTATTATCCACTAACAGCATGAAGAGCTGGCTTTCTCAAACTGAAGGTTTTTCTGTAGATTTCCAAACGATTCTTTTTTAAGTACTGACTTCGTAATGAAAGGAAATGCTTCGATTGGCAAGGCCTTGTTTAACTCTTTTATGGTTTGTTCCCCATATGTTAATATTTTATCCTCACCTTTTGAAGCCTCACATTGTAGTTCTTTCTGCAACAGTTTAAAGTTATAAATGAAAAATATAAATGTTTTGAAAGTGCTGTGATGCATTTCTTCTTTGTCATTTTAATGGAGAGTGGCATTGATTATATTACTGAAGTTATTTATTTGGAAGTGTTTATAGTAATGTAATTTTATTTGGGCATACATTTCACAATTCTGATTTATTTTTCATGTCTTCAGAAAAGGCCAGAAGAAGAGTGCACTACTGATTTTACCAGTGTGGATGAGTCAGGCTTTTAAAAACATGAATTAAAGGTAACTGATAGTGATTCATTCAATTTGAGTTTGAAGGAGTTCCAAGTTCCAGAAGAGTTTTAAATATCAGTTGATAAAACAGATGGATGGATGAGTGGATGGATGGATGGATGGATGGTTAGATGGATTGGTGGATGGATAGATGGATGGGTGGATGGATGGATGGATGGATGAGTGGGTGGGTGGATGGATGGGTGAATCGATGGATGGATGGATGGATGGATAGATGGGTGGGTGGATGGATGGACGGATGAATCGATGGGTCGGTGGGTGGGTTGATGGATAGATGGGTGAATGGATGGATGGATGGATGGGTGAATGGATGGATGGGTGGGTGAATGGATGGGTGAATGGATGGATGGATGGGTGAATGGATAAGTGGACGAACGGATGGGTGGATGAAGGGATAGGTGAATCGATGGATGGGTGAATGGATGGAAGGATGGCTGAATGGATGGGTGGACGAATGGATGGGTGGATGGATGGATGGATGGGTGGATGGGTGAATGGATGGATGGATGGGTGAATGGATGGATGGATGGATGGGTGGATGGATGGATGGATGGGTGGATGGATGGATGGGTGGGTGAATGGATGGGTGGATGAATGGATGGATGGGTGGGTGAATGGGTGGGTGGATGGATGAATGAATTGATAGATATATTGACTGATTGATTTACTATGAATGCAGCTTTAAGATGAATGTTTATAAAATGGATCATTTCAGTCCTGGCCTCTGATTGGCCAGAACAATTTTCCTGCCTTGCTGAGAAATCAAAGACAAAGTTAACGTAAAGAATACATCTGTCAATAGTCTTGTAAGAACATTGACCTTAGGCCTTCAGAAGTAGGATGTCTAAATAGTTTCCCCCCTCTGTAACTCACAGATGTAGAATATTCCTCACCAAACCAGAAAAAAGGAACATGTCAAATAGGAGGACCCAGCAGTCCATGCGTAGACTTTGAGGAGGAGGATGAGGGCTGAGCATTTGGGACAAGGTAGGAAATGTTTAACCACCTTCTATATGTTCTATTTTGCTATCATCCAACGTCAGATTTACCCGACCCTAAATGTTATGAAATAATAAGCAAACTGTACACTTTTATAGTGGCTCAGAATCTCATGCTGATATGACTTCAATTTCAGACTATAGCAGTGTCCGCTGTTTCCGCATTGACGTTTTGCTGTAGTGAATAAAAATGATGGAGGAGAAATATAGATGGGGCAAACGAGAGTGGCCATTAAAAGCAGGCAATTTGGGTAATAGGAATCATTATAGAGTCATCATGAATAAATAATGTTTCTTTCCTTTATATTCAGCTCTCTCTATCTCTATATCAATACTGGACTCAGCAGGGTTTCCACATGCTAGCTTTTTAGGTCTGTCCTGGAAAGGGAGTGAGGGTGGCGTAATTGAAATCTAATCAAGTCGATGAGTCAAGAGAGGAGAACTTGCATGAGGGAAACTCTCCTTTGAATTAGAAAGAGATAAGGGCTGATGGGAAAATTAGTGATTTGTTTCTTCAGTATGTATGGAGTCAGTATGGAGAAGTGTCTGTTTCATTTTTAACCTGCTAATGTACATCATCACAGAAACATCTGAATCACTGGAGAAGAAATAATCCTTGTTCTTTTAGAAAGATTGGAACCATGGCAACTACAACTGACATCTTTAGCAGCTTTATAAAACATGTGAAGGACAATAATGTCGTCTTTTTCCTACACATTTTTTGCACATTAAATGCAAATAGCTCAAGTTTAAGGAGGTTTACTTTCCTAAGTTTTGTTTTAATACTCCCCAGTTGTTGTTTTTTTCTTTTCTTCTAAATGTTCTCCTTGAGTTGCACTCAAAGCACTTTCCATTGCTTTGCCATTAACAACGGAAACATGCTGTCAAATGTAATTAGGCAGGGAGCTTATCTGCACAAAATATCTACACATCCCAGAATGTACATCATATATCATGCTAGCTGTACAATGTACAATTTGTGTTTATAACAAGGTAGCTTACACAAATTATTATTATTATTATTATTGCCAACATACAAGTTGGTACTTGTTTTGTTCAAGTTTGTCCAGAAGCACTGGGTATTTGCTGCTAATGTCACCAAAATAAGAAATTAAAATGACCAAGAGATTGTGAATGCATTTTGCACTTTTTGACATCCATATTATTAATTTTGCTATTTATTAATATTAATTTTATGATACTTAAAAAATCAGTCTGATATGCTGATTTGAAGAAACATTTAATAAATGCTTTAATATGTCTAATAAATACAATTAATTAATTGATTAATTAATTAATGCAAATAAATCTGGGAAGAAAAAAGAAACGACTTAACCTTTGAACGGTAGTGGATAATATATTCATACAAAATATACTTAAACTATAAACATAATAAAATAGAATTCTAAAATAGAATTATAACACATATGTACATACAAACGTATACTGGAAACTGGTTACTATGGTAAATATTGTAGGGGTTAATACATCATTCATGATGGTATGTGTGTTTATCAAAGCTCCCTGTGACGAGCAAATGCTGCTTATAGAGAGCTGACCCTCAAATGAAGAGTCCCTCCAGGGAGGTAAAAAATCACATGCAAGCGAAAGTTTATGTGTTCCCCTGCTCCCAGAGTCCTCAGTGCCGCCCATCGCTCATTCACAGCACACGATAACAGTCCCTGTAATAACATCAGCAGCAGGCCTGCCGCGTTTTATCTGCATAAAAGTGTGGACTACACACATCCATCAATTAGATTGTTTTGGAGGGCAGAGAGAAACTCCAGCGGCATTGCAGCGGAGATTAAACTTTTATTAAAGATGGACATTCAATGTTTTGTGCCTAAATTTATACTGCCGGTCAAACTTAGACTTCTAACTTAGACTTCAAACTTAGTATCTCGGTTTTAGTGCACGGACCATCATTATTAATTCTATATACATAATATTGTATATAGTATAATACTACTACCTGTGACTTACTGTATAATGCAAGCACTTTATTATATCACATCTGATGATATAGAAGAAATTCAAGTGAGTTTAGCATTAACCATGCATTGAAGCTAAATGGCATTTATATATATATATATATATATATATATATATATATATGTATGTGTGAATGTGTGTGTGTTTGTTTACTGCTTTTAGCTACTTGATTTTACTTATTTTCATGATTTTTGCTTTGAGCTTGTGGTGGAAATTTTAAACTATATATATATGAAACTAACCATGTTAACATCTAACATCTAACCTAAGTTGATATATAACTTTTGAACAAAATGTACTGTACGAAACCAACGGAAAACTTGTGACTTTGAGTGTGTGCGTGGGTGTGTATAAATAACAAATATGGGAAATGAAACTAGACGGGTGTCTCGAAACTAAAAACAGAGATTTGTTACCTAGTAACCAAAGGGCCTGTCTAGAACCAAATTAAGTAATGTTTCATGTCATTTTTTGCCATAGCTCCTTTTTCTATAAAACTGTTGTATTTGTGTTTTCCTGTTGTGATTCTCAATGGGATTTATCTGAAATCCTCCTTATTGGCCATGCTTCTTTCTTTTTTTTTTTGAGAGATTCTCTGTCGACAGTAGACACGAGAGCTTAAGTAGAGAGAACTCAAAGCTATTTGTCGACGGTAGACGCGACAGTTTGAGTAGAGTACGATAAAAGTCCCAGCGGTTGTTGACGAGAGACACGAGAGCTTGAGTAGAGTAGGGTTAGAGATCTCAAAGCTATTTGTCGACAGTAGACACGAGAGCTTGAGTAGAGTAGGGTAAGAGACCCAGCGGTTGTTGTCGGGAGATGCAAGAGCTTGAGTAAAGTAGGGTAAGAGAACCCAAAGCTAGTGGTCGACAGTAGAGTAGAGTAGAGACCCAGCGGTTGTCAAAGAGAGATGCGAGAGCTTGAGTAGAGTAGGGTAAGAGAACTCGAAGCTAGTTGTCGACGGTCGACGCGAGAGCTTGAGTAGAGTAAGAGGTCCAGAGGTTGTTGACGGGAGACGCGAGAGCTTGAGTAGAGTAGGGTAAGAGTCTCAGCGGTTGTCGATGAGAGACACGAGAGCTTGAGTAGAGAAGGGTAAGAGTCTCAGCGGTTGTCGACGATAGACGTGAGAGCTTGAGTAGAGTAGGGTAAGAGACTCAGCGGTTGTCGATGAGAGACACGAGAGCTTGAGTAGAGTAGGGTAAGAGACTCAGCGGTTGTCGACGATAGACACGAGAGCTTGAGTAGAGTAGGGTAAGAGACTCAGCGGTTGTCGACGATAGACGTGAGAGCTTGAGTAGAGTAGGGTAAGAGATTCAGCGGTTGTCGACGATAGACACGAGAGCTTGAGTAGAGTAGGGTAAGAGACTCAGCGGTTGTCGATGAGAGACACGAGAGCTTGAGTAGAGTAGGGTAAGAGACTCAGCGGTTGTCGACGATAGACGTGAGAGCTTGAGTAGAGTAGGGTAAGAGACTCAGCGGTTGTCGACGATAGACGTGAGAGCTTGAGTAGAGTAGGGTAAGAGACTCAGCGGTTGTCGACGATAGACGTGAGAGCTTGAGTAGAGTAGGGTAAGAGACTCAGCGGTTGTCGACGATAGACGCGAGAGCTTGAGTAGAGTAGGGTTAGAGATTCAGCGGTTGTCGACGATAGACGTGAGAGCTTGAGTAGAGTAGGGTTAGAGATTCAGCGGTTGTCGACGATAGACGTGAGAGCTTGAGTAGAGTAGGGTAAGAGATTCAGCAGTTGTCGACGATAGACGTGAAAGCTTGAGTAGAGTAGGGTAAGAGATTCAGCAGTTGTCGACGATAGACGTAAAAGCTTGAGTAGAGTAGGGTTAGAGATTCAGCGGTTGTCGACGATAGACGTGAGAGCTTGAGTAGAGTAGGGTTAGAGATTCAGCGGTTGTCGACGATAGACGTGAGAGCTTGAGTAGAGTAGGGTAAGAGATTCAGCAGTTGTCGACGATAGACGTGAAAGCTTGAGTAGAGTAGGGTAAGAGATTCAGCAGTTGTCGACGATAGACGTAAAAGCTTGAGTAGAGTAGGGTAAGAGACTCAGCGGTTGTCGACGATAGACGTGAGAGCTTGAGTAGAGTAGGGTAAGAGACTCAGCGGTTATCGACGATAGACGTGAAAGCTTGAGTAGAGTAGGGTAAGAGATTCAGCGGTTGTCGACGATAGACGTGAGAGCTTGAGTAGAGTAGGGTAAGAGATTCAGCAGTTGTCGACGATAGACGTGAGAGCTTGAGTAGAGTAGGGTAAGAGACTCAGCGGTTATCGACGATAGACGTGAAAGCTTGAGTAGAGTAGGGTAAGAGATTCAGCAGTTGTCGACGATAGACGTGAGAGCTTGAGTAGAGTAGGGTAAGAGATTCAGCGGTTGTCGACGATAGACGTGAGAGCTTGAGTAGAGTAGGGTAAGAGACTCAGCGGTTGTTGACAGGAGACGTGAGAGCTTGAGTAGAGTAGGGTAAGAGATTCAGCGGTTGTCGACGATAGACGTGAGAGCTTGAGTAGAGTAGGGTAAGAGATTCAGCGGTTGTCGACGATAGACGTGAGAGCTTGAGTAGAGTAGGGTAAGAGACTCAGCGGTTATCGACAGTAGACGTGAGAGCTTGAGTAGGGTAAGAGAAGGCGACAGTGGCAAGTACCCAAACTCCATATAGTCAAATACATCTGTACCTTTAAAGATGCTTCTCTAGACCAACACGCTTCACTGGCAATTATTTTATTTAAGCTGTGTTTTGTACTGCTGCCTCTTCTCATCTGTTTATCTTGGCGACGTCGAAGACTGCCTGACTTTTATAGGGTGAGGGTTGAATGTGTTTTAGTGGTAGATTTCTGCAGTTGTCGCATAAATGGATCCAGTGTGTTGTGCTGGTTGTCTTCCCAGAGGACTAGTAGTTTTAGAAGGCTGTGCTCTGAATTTTAAGCACGCTGTCAAATGCTATCTCGACTACATTCCCAATCTCATATTCGAGGCTTTTAACTGGGAAGTTTGGCAGATTTTTTATCCCTTTCTGAGTTGTGAGCTTTCACATTTAATTTCTCAATAGTGTCTGCACAGACTGCCACACATATATATTATGGATAGTAAACTGGATTTGAGAATGAGTACTTGCTTCCTAAAGAGCAATTTTGCTCAACCTTATAACCTTACCTGTCTAATGGTGGACGTCCATTAGAGATATGGATGATGGTGTACTGTAGATACTTTCTCACTATTTGAACCTTTTCATATCTCAGGGTTTCTCAAACCGCAAGTCTTAGTAGTTTGGTAAACTTCAATGGGTGAATGAGAGACATTAAATATATTTCTGTGTGTGTGTGCATTCCCCTTTGCTCATAGTCATGTCAAGTCACATTTATTTGTATAGGCTTTTTAAAATACAGACTGTTTCAAAGCAGCTTTACAGAGATAACAGGAAAATAATGCAAAAAAGTTTGTTTCCAGAAGAAAATACCGTCACAGTCCAGCTTAAGTAAGTTTAGTGATGTTTAATTTTTGTTGTAAAAAAGTTCTTAATTTAGTTCATTTATATATATATATATATATATATATATAATATTTATTATTTATCATTTTGAAACAATTTCTTACCGTGATAATGCACTGAAACAACGTCCCTGCTTATAAAAGTCATGTTTATGCATGTTTCGGTTGTAAAAGGTTGCAAAATGTCATCACTGTTATAATTAGATATAAAATTACATATGCTTTGACTTTCTAGGTTTTTGACTTTCCTGAGGATCCTTCCCAGTATTCTGCAGTATGAGGCTGACATGGATATATTCAGTGTGTTCAACTTCTCTCCAAATTTTGATGGTCCTTGACTATTCCCACACCTCACTGACCTCCTGTAAGGTATGTAAATGGATATTTACAACGCCGTAGCTTTCACAGTAAAAGCTTTCCCAGTTTGTTCATCACTGCGCAGCCCTTAGGTGCTCTTATCGCGTCGCAATGATACATTTCAGAGTGTGAGCTGCTAAGCCATATTGTTAAGTAGTGTTAAGCCATATTTACTGAAAAATAGCACTAGTATTTATATACTTTAAACAAATGTTTTTCTAATGGGTATCAGAAGTGTATATTGATAGGTTTGATTTCAGTTGCATTTAGGTACATTTAGTGGACATTTTTAGCATGTTACAGTATTTTGGCCTTTGTGCTTTACTGCAATATACTTCACTCCAAAACAGAGACCTGCAGGAAAGCTTTTTCCCCATCTTCTTCAATCATTCATTGAAAGACTCCAGAAGTATGACGCAACAGCTCTCACTGTAATTCCAGCCTCTCCAACAATAATTCATTTCTCCATATGTGAAGTTACTAACCTCAGTCTTGCTGTTTTTTTGTTACGAAGAAAATGCCCTCATTGCATAAAGGTCTGGTTGTGGATTGAACTGATATTGATATTTTTATGACTTTCTGTCTTCTGTGGAACATATAAAAAGACATTTTAAATAATGTTGCAATGGCTGTCAGTCTCCAAATTGGACTAAAATTTGTATCCATGCATATAATTTGAATATACAGAAGTGTGAAATAGATTTAAAATATATTTTCAGCCAATAAAGACCTAAATTTTGTTCTTTACTTTCCACAAAGCAATCAAATAAGTTTTGAAGACTTAGCGCAAGTCATTTGGACCAGTTTTTGGTTAGTTTATTGTATCCTTTTACCTGTGTTTCATGTAAGACACACATGTTTGGGACGGCATGATGGTGAGTGTGTGTGTGACAGATCATTTCGCTAACAAACTTTTCATGCTGTCACTGTAGAAGCAGAAACTTTGGTTAATTAGAGTTAGAAAAAAAACATGTCCAATTAATAAAATAATGCCATGTATTAATATGACAGTCTGTTGAATGCAGAAATACAGAGTAGTAACAATTCATTTTCTTTTGTCAAAGAGCCTTTGACCATTTCCATGAGTCACAGGAAATGGAAATTTGTTCACAGAACACCTTTGAAGACTCCAGCTATTGATTTGAGGATCCAGGAATCAATTCTGCCATCATTTTGCCTTATTTCACTCAATCCCAGTGAGTTCCTCTTGTATGAAAGAACCTGTTTTTTCTATTCGCTATATTGAAACTGTAATACTTCCACAGAATCAATCGTTATCCCCCGAAAACCCCTTTAGTTCAATCCTCATAACAGATGCTATCACTGGGAATTACACTAGCTATCAATAACTATTTCTTCTTTGGAGACTAGACCTTTTCTAGTCTTTGGAGAGTGAGTGTTTCATTTTAAAGTAAGACTTGATCAAAAGGATTGACGTACCAAAATAGACTATAAATTTGCTATGGAGTTGTGAAGTGTGTAATGTTTGTGCCACTAGTGGCTCCAAATGGAATTGCACATCCCTTCAATCTGTCCCTGCCGTGACACTTCAGTGAGGAATTTAACACCTGCTCTATAATTGAAACCAGACAATGTTTACATGCATGTGTGTGCTGTGTACAGTATGCCATTACATTAAATGGTTAATTCCTCAGGGTAAACAAGACAGAAATACCAATGCAATCAAATCCCTCTATTTTAGGTGGAGCACAACAGCCCATTCAGGACCCCAGTCACATGCATGTGTGTTGCATCCTCAAGACAGCAGTGGAAAGCGCAGTCGTTAGAAATGCTAAATGGATGAGTGTCAGTCTGCTGAATTCAACCTTTTTCCTCATGAATAATACAGTATGTTGACTAAAGAACAGTTTGCGAATGTAAATTAGTGGTTGACTGATATTGGATTATGCCATTACTGATATCTAGAGATCAAGATGGCTTATAATAATAATGAGTCATTACAACTATGAAATTTGTACGAGAATTGACCAAACCAATGAAAATTCGCTCTTTTTGCCTAGATCCCAGCTCTACACAGTCATCAACCAGCTTCATGTAGTGTATGCTGGGATACTTTTTAAATGGTATGTATGCTGCATACTTGTTGACTGCTTTTCCTGTGTTATCCTTAACAACGGGGTTATGCACAACAAACATCTGTATTCTGTAAAACAAGTCGCCTCCAGTTCAGTTCTTTTGTATGTGCTTCATTAAATATAGAGCCGTTTTACCTGCAAAGATGACCAAAACGATGTCCATTCCATCGCATATGCAAATTGATATCCAAGTTATTTTTTTCCCTCACTAACAGGTATTTAAATCCTCCCTTTGAAAACCCGTTTTAAAAAGCCCTGTTTCAGTCAAGTGTGTCCAAACGTTTAACTGACAATGTATATGCAATTTTATAATGGCAAATGAGACCTTCACAAGATTGCTGAAATTAAATTGGACAATATCGTGGTACAGTTATATATCAGTAATGTAAACCTCACATAGCATCTCCCAGAGCTTTATCATCTTTTTTCTTTTTCTGAGTCCTTTCAGAAGTGTGATGGCACCCCATTGTGCCCGGACACATTCGAGGAAACTGAAATTCTCCAGCTACTCCCACTGCCGAGAGAGGTGGAGCAACATGAAACTATCTGTTGAAAGAGGAGAGGATGCAATGTGTCTGAATGCAGTAAGCTGCAACAAAAGGCACAAGTAGACTGTCTGATCTAGTATTGTCAGGTTGTGTGAAACCCGAGCTTTTGCCTCGTTCTCTATGACCCATTGTAGGCCAGGATGCATTTGCAAGAGATATTAAGCTTTAAATGGATGTGTATAAGTGTAGAGAAAAAGAGAGGGAGGGAGGGAGAAAGAGGGTGGGGAGGTTGAGCAAGCAAATGAGAGAGAGAGAGAGAGAGGCAGCGCACGAATGCAACAGAGCAGCGGAGGAGAGGAGAGAGAGGCAAGGAGGACTAGGCGTTACGGTCGCCCCTTCACAAGCCGCATGCGAGATGCTAGGACTGCTGCAGAGAGATTGCCGTTTCTTTCCTTTTTTTCTTTCTTTCATCAGCTTTCTGTCACATTGAACGCTTCATCTTCTCGTCTATCCCAGAGGTAAAAAGTCTATGAAGATAGATCATTACTTATCGCTACTGCTGGCAACTTGCTCGACTTTTTCGTATCATGTTATTTACAGCACTCATTGATTTTTGGAGTCACTTTAGCATTTGGATTGTAGGAAATTTAGGAGCACCTTCATTCACGTAAAAAAAAAAAAATAGAATAAGTTGAATAATGCGTTTTGCTTTAGTGCTAAAGTAAACCCTGAATTTACTGTTCATCTCCTATAGTACGTGCATGTTCTTGTCTAAGGTGCAGGAGGTGTAGAGTAATGTGTTATTGATTTTTGATTGTGGGAGCATGTTGTATGCATTATGTTGGGACAGGGCTGGGTCACCTGTCCTCCGCCTGGACCCATAAGGGCAGGCGTGTGCTGGCGTGATGCTACCCTAAAAAGTTTGTGATTCTGCATTAGGGAGATTATTCATTCATACAGAGACATTTAGATGCAACAGGAAGTTGCATTAGCTTAGAAGTGGGGAAACACATTATTGATTGTCGTGAATCTGAATGCCATTGACTTGTATTGCATTCGTAAATGACAGTTCTCTGTGCAAACAAAGCATTTATAAAAAAAAGTAGGGTAGTATAAATAGTTTTTATGTACCATTTATGTGTGTGTCTACTGCATATAAACATCATATGTATGTAAAGAAATGCATGTATGTATTTATAATTACACACACATATATGTAGCTGTAATGCCACACCTTTTTCCGTTTAAAGCATCAATGAATGTAGCGTGAGAGAGATCTCATAAACAGACTGTGAAGCTTGTTTATTTAAACGCTCTCTGACGTAAAACTAGCTGATGAAAGTAGCTACTGTGTTTCAGACGTTACCTAATGTGTTATTATGTTGTTTCATGACAGGTGCGTGAAGGAAAGGCCATACGTGGAGTCCAGGTGTCTAGTTCTGAGATCTCCCGCTGAAAACCTTCCCAGCCCCTTGCAAGATTGAGTAGCCGACTCGAAGATTGAAGAAAGGAAAGAAAAGAGTATTGAAACTGCATAAAAAGGAGGTAGAACTCCTGCAACCAGAAAAAAGAGGACGTAGCAGAGCAGAAATAGTCTCTTGCTAACTTCAGAAAGCCTCATCACAGACTAATAAAAATTTGAAACGGCAAAGCGCAGCAACAAATCAGTATTCTCCGGCAGACCCTGCAAGATATGGCCAAGAGGGTTAACCCTTTAGACGGCTGAACTGATTCTTTGAACAGCCACAATCTGCAAGTTGTGAATGATGAATTTGAATGGGTCATTTCAGGATCGTTTTTGACAAATGGAGATCCTGAGATTCAAATGGCTTTGACACTTTGACAGCCCCACATTTTTGTAGCTGATAATGAAAACATTCTCAGAGGATTCCTTCCTAGTCTAATAGATGTACAGACTAACCGAGAGACGTATAACTAACTAGTCTGAGATCCTCGGCTCGGATGATTAGTTTGGAAAGACTTGTTCTGGTCCAGAAAGGTTCAGAAAATCTTCTCAGGGCTGACCGGCGTTCTCCTCTTTGGCGTATTTGTTTCAGTAACAACGTTTAGCCGCCAAATCAAAGATGGCTGCCGGAGTGGCAACATGGCTTCCGTTTGCCAGGGCGGCGGCTGTCGGCTGGCTTCCTCTAGCCAAGAAAAATATGCCCAAACCGCCCGTGGACAAAAAGAGCCGCAACGACGAGATCCTCTTCGTAAACGTGAGCGGGCTCCGTTTCCAGACATGGAAAAACACGCTGGATCGCTATCCCGACACTCTGCTGGGCAGCTCGGAAAAGGAGTTTTTCTACAACGAGGACACTCAGGAGTATTTCTTCGACAGGGACCCGGAGATGTTTCGCCACATTTTGAACTTCTACCGTACGGGTAAGCTTCACTACCCCCGGCAGGAGTGCATTCAGGCCTTCGACGAGGAGCTGGCATTTTACGGCATCGTGCCGGACATTATCGGAGACTGCTGCATGGAAGAGTACAGGGATCGCAAGAAGGAGAACCAGGAACGCCTGGCCGAGGACACGGAGGCCGAGATGGCGACGGACACCCCACTGCCGCCGGAGAGCACATCGCGGGAGCGCTTGTGGCGCGCCTTCGAGAACCCCCACACAAGCACCATGGCGCTCGTTTTCTACTACGTCACAGGTTTCTTCATCGCCGTCTCGGTCATCGCGAACGTGGTGGAAACTGTCCCCTGCCGACCCCTCAAAGGCAGCAAGAAAGACTTGCCTTGTGGCGAGAAGTACACGCTGGCGTTTTTCTGCATGGACACGGCCTGCGTGCTCATCTTCACGTTCGAGTACCTCATGAGGCTTTTCGCCGCGCCCAGTCGCTGCAAGTTCATGCGCTCGGTCATGAGCGTGATCGACGTCGTCGCCATCATGCCCTACTACATCGGCCTGGTCATGCCTGAGAACGAGGATGTGAGTGGCGCGTTCGTCACATTGAGGGTGTTCCGCGTCTTCCGGATCTTCAAGTTCTCGCGTCACTCTCAGGGCCTGCGGATCCTCGGGTATACTCTGAAGAGCTGCGCTTCTGAGTTGGGCTTCCTCCTGTTTTCCCTCACCATGGCCATCATCATATTTGCCACCGTCATGTTCTACGCCGAGAAAGGCACCAAGGGAACCAACTTCACCAGCATCCCAGCATCCTTCTGGTACACCATAGTCACCATGACAACTCTTGGGTAAGTTCATTCCATTTTGACCTGCAATTGTTTTGAACATGCGACAGATTGATCTTCTATACGCACAGAGTGACTATTTCGCAACTGTCGAGCGTTTGTTTGGACTGTAGTGAAGCGGGTTAGTATTTAAAAAGCTAAGGAAGGAGTAGATGAGATCCATTAAGAACTTTCTGGAAAATTCCCATGTGATCCAAACCACTTACTGCTTCATTGCTCATTTATGATGCTGACAGTGTTCTAATATAGAAGTTCCACCAAAACTTTTGTGGTGAAGAATGAGTTTCTTCTTTTTTCTTCTTAAATTATAGCGATTGTGTAAAGGGTTCTTTTGAATTTACATTCAAGTTAATTGTTTTGGTGTTCACATGTTGGGCCACCCTAAGTTTGCATGAGCAAAATTTGCACAGCTGAACATTTCAATTTAAGTGAAAGAGTGATTTTCAATTCACCAGCATACAGGTTTGGTATTGCAGCAGCTTTTTAGGTAAGAAACCTGCCTATATGTAAAAAATAAAAATGCACAATAGGGTTAGTGAATCACCCCTGCTACAAAAACTAAAATATGTACCTTTGAATTCCTCAGTTATGCCCTGAAACCTTCACTCTTGTGAGTCATTTACTCATAAACTGAGCTGTGAATGAGTTATTTAGGGTTTCTGCACTATACTCTTCAGCCACGTCTCTGGCCATTGGTTTGCTGTCAGTCTTTAGCGAAGCAGAGATGACCGAGTCCAGTTTTCTCTTGTTCATTGATACAGATTAATCCCTCAAGAGTGATAGATGAAAAGTGAAATGCTGTGTCACTGCATTTGAGAGAAGAGGATGAAGAGGATAGATGAAGCATAGTCATTTTGTGTGTACAGTATGTGTGTATTTTTTCAACTTTTTCGTGAAACATTTGGCTGTTTTGCTACATGTCTCAATATGGTTTCTTTTTTCCATGTTGTTGTTGGGTAGAAAACACCCACTCAGATGCAATGAGTATCTTTTAGCACTATAGCACATGTAGGCTGTTTGGAATACCATAATATCATAACATACTACTACTTGTCCACTAAGTACATGGCACAAAGTATTCTAGTTTTAAGCAAGTTTTCAGCTTGGAACACCTGCTGCATTTGGCAAAAAACAAAACAATACAAAACAAAAACAAAAACGAATCCTACATTGCAATGTGCATTACATGGCCTTCCATTTCCAGTGTTTCAAATGAACTGGCAGCAAGATCTACTTATTTATTGGTTTTCAAACCTGAATGCCATTGGTTTAGCCACTGAGGAACTAGGATAGAGTACAGTCTTCCAGGTTCTGGAAGTGAAATTCCCATTCACTTCACCATATATACTGATTTTGATGATTGTAGGCAGTAACATAGACCTTTCAAGACAAACCTAGCACGAGTTCTGAAGTTGTAAATTGATGAAATATGCTTCTATCGTATCCCATCAGTCAGTGTAATTTCAACTTACAGTTTTTAACTACCTATAATATAATAAAATAAAACTATATATATATGTATTTAATTTAGTAGGGTCTAATATATATATATATATATATATCAAATGATCAAGATGGTGGGCATTTGCTGTTTTTTTGTGAAATCTTTTTTTTTAATTTAAAATATTTTTTTGACTTCAAATCAACCTTTGTTATATTTCTAGTATTAGGAATATTAGGTTTGGCTCATTAATTTCTATTGTTTATTAAATATTTATTTGAAATCCCTACATAATGAAAGTGGATGGTAACAGTCCTACTGGAAACCAAGGCTGCAAGTTGATGGTCATTGCACTCTGTATCATAGTGTCTTACGCCCCAAACTCATATTTGTCATGTTTATTGTTGCGTATACTACCTACTGTTTCACATACTATTTGTAGTTGCAGGCTGTTTACATTGGATAAGTTGGAACACAAAACCGTGGCATTTGAATTTGGTGCAACCGCATTTATGTTGCTCTTGGACAGTGGGTGAATAATGAACCTATATCTAGGGTCTTCCTCTGCATTATGTAAATGTAGGAAAAGAGACCATATTACTCTTAATATTTGAGCTAGTCGTACACTCTGAATCAATACATCATCCAGTTATTTCATTATCATTGCACACACTTATTACCTGCCATCAGGTTTTTAGCGTTTTTTCATTAAATATCATGTACACTTTAAACATTAATCTTCGGTGGTTTCTGCAGGGATGTTGATCATTGAAAGAAGACGATAAGTGTATCTGAGTAGAGTTATCAATATCTAGAAGTCTGCATATATTTTGTTAAAATGTGTGCGACATGATCTCTTCCACCTGCTATAGAAAGCCAAATATATCATCTGTATTATATTATTAGATTTGCCTAAGAGCAATTCAGAAACATATTTATGGTTCTCAAATAATGTTAGATGTTCAGATGTTTGATCTAACAGTATTACGGTTTCAGATATATCTGTATACAATACTTCAAACCATCTGTAATGTGTTTATATTAGTCAATGTTACTATTGCTCATAGTTAAGGCTGATTTGAACAAAGTATTACACTTTTTTCCACATGTGTGAAGGTTTAAATTGTGTGGTTGGTTACAGTGTGCTATTATTTTGTTTATAAATTATTACATTTTACTATTTTTCTCACAGTGGATAATAATATAATACTGTGTAGTGGTTTTGAGTGGGCAAGTGCCACATGCTTTGTCTCTAAAAATGTACATTTAGATGTACAGTCATGATCATTGATGCATTTAAACTGGTTGGTGCCATTGATATTGATTTTATGTGGGTAAAAACAAAAAGTTGTGACGTAAAGCAAAGCACAGGACTATATGTGATGCCATCCAGCAAAGTTAAAACCTAATCAGTGACATTTTACCCTCAAACTAATTACTTTTACATAGACCTGACTATGTGACCATTGTATAGTGTCCAAAGAAAATCAAATCTGGAAGCAGTCATGTTGGTACAACAAATCTAACGTTCAGTTTTCAAATTCAGTGTTTTCTGTTTGCATTCACTATGTTAATATTAATGAAAAACAGAACCACAAGAAGTATGGCATTTTTTTTTTTTTTTTCAACATTGTATTTATTGATTTTAGAAACATTTACATTAAAACAAGCACAGAAAGAAAAATAAAATACAAAAATACAAAATAAAAATTAAATAATAAAAAAAAGAAATAATAATAAAAACAACAACGACAACAACTATACTATACAAATGTCAAGACAATGGTACATTAATAACATAATTTGTTATTCCTGGTTACAACGAAAATAAACTATTTGGTTCAGCTTCCTTTAAAAATTCTATAAAGGGGTTCCAAACTTTGAAAAACTTTCCAGATTTTCCTTTAACAATATATGTGAGTTTAGAAGTATGGCATTTTACCAAGTATGGCCTGTAATCATATTTTCCAAATATAATTATGCACTTCTGTGGTTTGGATATCCCGGGCAATGAAAAAGCAAATAACTCCATCAGTTTGCATGCTTCAGCGTGCATGTTAATGAATGTCTGAATTGAATAAATGAATATATTTGTTGTGGGTGTTCCTGACGTTACAGTAGAGGGATCACCTATCCCGGGTTGGGTTGATTGGCCGTGTTCCCTCTGGTTATAGCCGGGTAAACGTTCTGCTTTAGCCTTACTGTGCAGAAAGAAATGCATGTGCTCAGATTAAAGGAACGAGCAAAGACTCTTTAGAGACTCTCATTGTGTGCAAGATTCGATTGGTCGGTCACACAACCAGGGCTTTATATCTAACTTTACGCTTCCTCTCCTTTGACCTTGACAGGGCAGCGTTTGGAGCAGGAGTTAAGATGTCTGCTTCATTCCATTTGGATACTGTGCTAAATGTTTAATGACCCTCTAAGTTATTATTAAATACAACTTGGGTGAAAGCAGGATACAATACCCTGGTATGTAAGAAATTATAGAAGCTGCTCCTAAACTATGGGATCTAAATAAAGGATGAATGAATAAATTAATGGATGGAAGGAAGGATGGAATGGTGTGGGTGGATGGAAAGATGGATGGATAGAGCTTTAAAAGTGAAGATTACAAAAGAAAAGTTGAAGAATTATAATCTAGAAGGATCTGTAACACTGTTAGATACAGTCATGCAAAAGTACATTGTTTGCAACATTATTGCATGAAGACAATGCAATTGTGTTGATGGGGAAAACAAGATGCATTTCTAGTTTCAACATTATTTGTTCTTTAGACATTCTTCTTTAAAAGAAAAAGAAGTTACAGGCGCGCTAACTTTGTGCAAAAAACACAAGAAGTGCTTTTTCCCATTTTCAAACTGTCACCATTGGGATATAATGTAACAAACATTGCAAAAGTCAACACATTTTACTAATAGACTTACCATTCTTTGTGTAAAACTAACATAAGAATGCTGCCATCTTGAAAATGTGTGCATATACATCCATGACATTTGAAATTTTGGCTTTCATCGCTGTATATGTGCGTCTTTCTTCAGAAAAAAAAAATATTGAGCTTGGGAAGTTTCTGAAATTTGATTGATTTGGCTTTGGCATAGAATGACCCTATTCCTCCTCTTGTCATTCATGCATTAATTCATTCATGCATGCATGCATTCATTCTTTCATTCATTCATTTTGTGCCTATTTGCCTTTTCTGGAAATTAGGGTGAGTGAAGGGGAATGGGATTGGGACATGACCCAGGTCAAACTTAAACCTGGTTTCCCTTGAGGGCTTTTTACAAGTCCAAACATGCAGCTCTAACAGTACTTTTTTCTTTTTTTTTTTAACAGAATATACAGTGTTCATTAAACCTTTTAATTTGTTTTCAGCTTTCAGTGTGCACAATAGGCAAGACATTTATTTTATTTTATTTTTTATTATTTTTTTATATATATATATAAAAATAAATAACTAAATGGTTAATTTTGTCATTTATCAAAAAGAGATGTGATGGACTGTTCAAAATATTTCCAGTTGGGGAGTAACGTTAATCTCTCCCTTTACAGGAGGACAAAACTTGTTGTCCCAAAGCGTCCCCGTCCCTCTCTAGAGTCCACTCTCACCATCTGCTGTTAGCTTATATAAGTGTCTTGTGGGAAAAGCGTCGTCCTTGAACAATGCAAGACCCAAAGGACCTCACAGCAGCCGCGTTAAGCGCTAATGTTTGTGACAGAAACCACTCAACTTATCACTTCATTGAAGCTGTCAGGCTGTGTGATGGGATTGCGGCTCTTATTTTTTTATTTATTTTTTTACCTCCTCAGACTGATGACCTGTCAGAATTATGTATTAGTGATGTAATGTGGTTCTGGTCTTGGTTCAGTTCACATAATTCATCTCGTGCCAGAGGCAGCATTTACCACACGCATTTATTTATTTATTTCGGGGTGTGCCGTGATTGGCTGGGAGATTTGACTGTGGCATAAGAGATAATGCTGACTGAGAATAGAGGTTTAATTCAGGTGTGCTGTGGATATGGTGCAGTTCAAGGGACCGATTTATGATTTCTACTTGTTTTCAAAAGGGGTCAGGTGTCTTTTATGAGTGCATGTCATGCGCTGCGTCTGAAATCACATAATGTATGAGTAGGTACTACATTTGACCGTGAAAAAGTACGCTGTGTAGAGTATGAATGTGGTAGTATGAATGAAATTCAGATCGTACTACGTGACCTACCAGCGTCAGCTACATCGCTTCACTTCCATTCAGAAATCCTTTCCTGTGGCCTCGAGAGATAGTGAAGTGTCCAGCGAAGGTGCATTTCAGAATCTCTGCAGAAGTAGCAGGTCATCCAGGGACTTTTCGCCTGTTTTTCAAATACTATGCATTCATTCTACTCTTTTGGCGCACTGTTTTTCAATGCTATATAGTGGGGAAGTATTCGATTTTAGACACATTTGTAGTCTTCCAACACATCATACCCTAGCAACCATTCAGAACACCTCAGCAATCACACAACACCACACTAAAACATTCAGAACACCTTAGCAACGGCAAAGCAACACCCTGGCGACCACCCACACCATCCAGAGAACATAAACAACAAAACCTGCATTCATTCTCAGTAGTTGTCAGTGATGCCAGACTGCATTGAATTTCAGATGTTTTGTGGCTAACATGTTCATGTGTCTTCAAAAATTTTCAAAGATTTGAGAGCTACAGCGAGGGTCTGTTCCTCACACAAATATGACTTCAGAAGATTTTGAATGTAATGCAAGACGTGTATGGAAAATTTTAAAGTAATTTTATGAGGCCATTTTTTCTATTTTGGAGCATGACAGCGTTTGTCCACTTTAAATTTTATGCAGAACGGCAGCCTTAATATTCTGTTTAACATTTCCTTTTGTGTTTTGCAGAAGAACGAAGTTCATACAGGTTTGGAAGGATTAGTAAATGATGACAGAATTTTCATTTTTGCCTGAACTATAATTTAAACTTAATTCCTCCAGAGATAAGTCTGTTGACCTTTTCTTTGACTACTGGCACATTGTGTTTTATAATTTAGTGCGATGTCACTTATTGATGGATGTTTAAGTAAATTGAATCTGCCACTTTATCAAACCAAACCTAGTGAATTTGAACTCATCTGATCTAGAGTAAAACCAATATCAACAGCAGTCTATGATCTTCCCGTCTGTAATTATGGTGTGTCTGTCAGGTGTCTCGAGCTGTCTGACTCTGAGAGACCGCTCCTAAAAGCACAAGCAGTGTCTCAAACTTTCTGTCAGTTCACCCACACTTCCAGGTATACTGTTAAAGAAGTGCTCAAGGTTACTGTGATAATGGCAAAGTCTTTGTGTGACATAATGTGTGTGCTTTCTGGATAAAGGTATATGCTGTGTATATACAATTTTATATTTACAAAAGCTAACAAATGCAGTTGTGTGCCAGTCCATTTCTTTCTGTTTGGCTTTTTTTTCTTTTTCTTTCATGCAGCAAATCCAATTTAGTTTTCAAATCTAACTTTTAGGACCACACTGACTATCATTAAAACAAATGTAGTGGATCTATCTATTTTTTTTTTAACAAATATTTTTATTTTACCTTTCTCAAAAGACTAGATTTTGATCATTTCATTTTATTATTATTTATGTTTTGCATTGATATTCTTTTATTACACTTTTATAAAAAAAATTTTTATTAAATTGTATTATTATTTACATTTTTTTTTTTTTTTTTTTTGCTCTTCAGATTCTGAACAAAGCACACTGGCTTCCTGACAGCTCTCAGGGTCTAGACAATAACGGGCAATTCATAATCTTACAGGGAAAAGAGATCACACTTGGATTGGCTGCAGATAAAGGGATTTGTTGAGGTCTAAAGAGTCGTATGGTGCTGAGTGATGGATTAGAGTGAAAACGTCTGTGTCCTATGATGATTTTTCATCTTTTCATTGAGATGTTTAAAATATTAAACAATTTATTGCATAAGAAATGATGAAATGAAATGTCACGAGTCAGATTTTACTTGGCCTATTATGCTGCAGTTCATCGCATGCATGAGTACAGAAAATGAAATGTCAAAAGGTCACGTGGAAATATCGCATTTATTGTGCGGAGACAGCAGAGGTGATGACACGAATGTAAATATACTTTTCGGTAAGGTGCTGAGCATGTATTAACCTTCTTGTACGTAAATCAAAAAACAATAATCAATGGTCAGGAAGAGGGAGATCTTTTACAGTCATCATAATAGCGGGCCCAGGACAGAACCATGAGGTACTCCTAACAGAACTAGCTTTGTATCAATACTTTAATTGAATGATGAGATTCCCTTTGCTGTTCACATGTTTTATGAAAGACAAAGGATCTTTCATTTATAGATTTATATTCAGAAGGTCAACTCAGGGTCGGGAAATCCAGCTTTTTGAAGGTGCAAGACGATTATCTTTTTTCTCATGCATGTAATTCTCATCAGGCGCATATATAAATCTGGAGGTTGGCTATGGTTACAGTGACCCAGATTAATCATCACAAGTATATAAACCATACTGAGAGGCATTGCTCAATCTAAGTGTAACAATAGCTCTGTGCACAATTCATCTCCGTAATGTCACTGCAAAAACGTTCCCTTCCATTATCCAGCTCTCCTGACATGATTTGGCCAACTTACACCTCCCTCCTATCCAAAAATAATCGTAGCTGCTCAGTCAGGTGGCCCCTGGCTGTGGTCCTTCTGTGTGAATGACCCATTTACTGCCGTTGTGTAGAAAAATGACAAAGCTGACATCATTTCCTCTCTTGCTCATGCCTCTCGTCGAGGTCCGCACCTTTCCCACAGGAGCTTGAGGGAAAGGGAAGACTGCGGCACTACTAGACTGAAGTGCAGGCACTGTGAAAGCAGAATGCTGCTGTTTTGATTGCAGTTTGCATGTTAGTGTCTGCTGTTTGGATTTTGACATAGCATGTCTTTATGATGAGGGATGTTTATTAAATAATGAATAACTTTCATTTAATGAGGTCATTAAGAATCCAATTTACCGTTACCATTATCATTTGAGATGTACTATGAAATATGGTACAGTAGCTTTTAGGGATTACAGCTTTTATTGAAATAAAGCCGCACTTATTTTAATTTAGGTTTTAATTAAAGCTGCAGTCTCTTTGTCGCCATCTCTCAGTGTTGTAGTACTCGAGACTCGGACTCGTCTCGGACTCGGTCTCTAGACCATATTTTAATGGTCTTGGTCTTGTCAAGGACTCGTGTGCATTTGGACTCGGAATTGACTCGTACTCGAACATTTTTTTTTTTAGGACTCTGACTTATTCCCGAGTCCACTCGAGTTCAATTCAAAATGTTTTTCATGATTATTAATGTATGTTAATAAAATATTTCTTTAAATTGATTGACACGTCCAGTGATTGGTGATTTTCTAGTGTGCAACTGCGCATGACAAATTGTAATAAAATTACTTTTAACACCACCTACTATGTGGCCTTTTTACCCTAAACTGATCATATTTTTTAAACTCTAAGTAAATTCAGTAAAAATAAAGGATTTCTCTAAGTAAATAAAAGTAAATTAGGTAATCAACCCTCACTGGTTTCGGTCTCGACTCGGACTCGACCGTCTCTGGTCTCGGACTCGACTCTCTATGGACTCGGTCTCGACTCTCTCTGGTCTCTGTTTCGACTCGGACTCGAGTGAGGTGGTCTCGACTACAACACTGCCATCTCTATTTAGAATGTGCAATTACAGTTATTCGCAGAATTATCAACTTTACATGGGTTGCGCCTCGGCAAGGCACAGCGCGGATGAATCCAATGTTTTGAGGAGAGTGTGTGTCCGTCAGTCGCCGCGCCTGTGTGGATACCGTCATTCGGAATCACAGATTCTTTTTTTTTTTTTTTGGAAGTATGACCAACATATGAATTTTCATTGGAAAATGTAATCTTTTGTTCTGACTAACTAAAGGGGAAAAAATCATTGCAGTAAATTACACAGATTAAATCTAACGATCGCTATCATATCACGTCAAACTGTGCACTACATTTGTGACTACATTTAATGCCCTTCCGATATTATCTTACTTTTCAGCCACTCTCAAATCCGTTTTTTGCATTTTACAATGGGCGAATCTCTAGTTGTCACTGTTGATTCATTGTTGTTTGAACCTTTCTGGATTCACCATCAAATTGATAAGTTTAATTATATCTAGTGCAATATATATATATATAATTTGATTAAAATGTAATTATTTGTTTTTTATATTAATAGCATACATTTTATAATTTATTGCATTTACATTTATTCATTTAGCTGACGCTTTTATCCAATTGCTATATATGTCAGAGGTCGCACACCTCTGGAGCAAATAGGGGTTAAGTGTCTTGCTCAGGGACACATTGGTGTCTCACAGTGGATTCGAACCTGGAACCTTCGATCCACTGCGCCATCACCACCCATATTAGTATTATAACACGTTTATTTTTATTTATTTTATTTTATACATGTTCATATTTTTATTTATTATATAATAATAGTTTTCTTTTGTTATTATTATATAAAATACATTAAAAGGGAATGAAATTGCCCCTTTAACCATGTAGGTCATATATATGAGAGACTAATTTGATTTTGTAGATCTTTGGAGCGTGAGCATATTTGCATGAAGGAAAGTTCTTGCAATTAAATGTGCTAGAAGGGAACCATTCGTCCCTGCCCCGTGCTGAACTCAAACCTGTGGGACCCTGAAAGTACAACTCCATTACGTGCTGAGGGCTCCATTGTGTAAAGGTGCGATTATGTGATGATGATTGAAGATTGTGTGATCGCTTCGGCTCTGTGAGCTCAGGTTTGAAAGTGTGGTGTGACAGTTTCCCATCCCAACCACGAGGCTCTTCTGAGAGCATTAGATGGAATATATGGGGGATAACTGACTCACTCTGAGTTGCAGATTGCTTCCTGTGGGCTTCCATGTTTTCCTGTAAAAAATTGTTTTTGTGGCATGAGTGAATCATTCAATTCTAAATGGGATCCACAAACAGAATGTAATGCAACCTAAAGATCTAATAAATAAATAAAGGATTAGTTCCCTAAACTATATAAACTATATATAACTATATATATATAATACCCAAAATGTATTCTTTTACTCACTCTCCTTTTGTGTTCCACAGAAGAAAGTAAGTTACACAGGTTTGGAATGACATGAGGCTTAGTAAATGATGACAGTGTTTTCATTTCTGGGTGATCCATCCCATATTCTGCTCTTTTCTGAAAATGCTATACGTTTCATGTTTAAAGTTGTTCAATTCCTGAGAGCAAGACACAGTCCATGAATTATCACCATTGTGCCCTTGAGGAAGACACTTAACCCCAGGTTACTCCAGGGGGGTTGTCCTTTTTATATGGGCATGCCAAATTCATTTTAGGTCAAGGGCTGGATTGGAAAAAAAATTATCACTTTATGTGGGCCAATTTTTAGAACTAAAAAGAATTACAGCTTGGAAGATATTACATCGACCCTGCTTGTGTGGCAACTACTCTACTCTACTCTACTCTACTCTACTCTATACTCTACTCTATACTCTACTCTATACTCTACTCTACTCTACTCTACTCTACTCTCTACTCTACTCCCTACTCTACTCTCTACTCTACTCTATACTCTACTCTCCTCTACTCTATACTCTACTCTACACTCTACTCTACTCTCTACTCTACTCTATACTCTCCTCTACTCTATACTCTACTCTATACTCTACTCTCTACTCTACTCTATACTCTACTCTACTCTATACTCTACTCTCTACTCTACTCTATACTCTACTCTCCTCTACTCTATACTCTACACTCTACTCTACTCTTTACTCTTCTCTCTCCTCTACTCTATACTCTACTCTCCTCTACTCTATACTCTACTCTACTCTACTCTATAGTCTACTCTCCTCTACTCTATACTCTACTCTATACTCTACTTTAAACTCCACTCTATACTCTACTCTACTCTATACTCTACTTTAAACTCTACTATATACTCTACTCTACTCTATACTCTACTCTCCTCTACTCTATGCTCTACTCTACTCTATTCTCTACTTTAAACTCTACTCTACTTTAAACTCTACACTGTACTCTATACTCTACTCTATACTCTACTCTCCTCTACTCTATACTCTACTCTATACACTACACTACTCTACTTTAAACTCTACTCTACTTTAAACTCTACTCTATACTCTGCTCTCCTCTACTCTCCTCTCCTCTATATACTACTCTACTCTACTCTATACTCTACTTTAAACTCTACTCTATACTCTACTCTATACTCTACTCTCCTCTACTCTATACTCTATTCTATAAACTACACTACTCTACTCTATGCTCTACTTTAAACTCTACTCTTTACTCTACTCTCCTCTCCTCTACTCTATACACTACTCTACTCTATACTCTACTCTACTCTACTCTCTACTCGCAAACCAAATGTTCCTTTGCCCTTTCTGTTTCTTTTTCTCTCATTATAGCATTTATATACACATACACACAGTCATTAATTTTGTCTCTGATAGTTAATCACTTTAATCATCTAGAGAACTGTTCATTGTGCTTATGATTTATAGCCCTCTAAACATGTCCTGTTTTGGAGGGAAAACTCAGAGCTATATATATATATATATTATATATATATATATAGTAATTTGTCTCAGTTTTAATTTTGTGGTATGTTATACGGAGATGACTTGGGCTAGTTGTCACAATGTCACATCTCAGTAAGGTTTTGATTCTGTTCTAAATCTTAAATTAGAAGTTTTCATAATAGGTAATTAGTCATGGTATGTTGTTTAACAATAAATTTATTAAATTGTCTGCTTACCAAAAAGTTATCATTTTACATGTTTAGTTTTGCTGAAAACGTTGCTGTTGTGACAACTTAGCCCATTGCGTGAAGAAAAAAAAGTGCATTAAATAGACTAAATTTCACTGAAATATCTTTAGACAAAACTCATATGAGGGTATGCGCATATTTAAAAAAAAAAAAACCCACTCTGAGAAGTATTCACAAGAGTAGAAAGTGTACAACTAAACCCGCTCTCCTCTGTAACACCAACAGTCGCAATTTTGAGGACAAAGTTATTTGTGTTAACCTGATTATGCAACAGTGTGTTATGAATTATATATACCTTGAGACATTTATATATTTGCTAAATTTAGGTCTACAGAGTATTACAAAGAGTGCTTCTACATGTTCAGTTTGTCAGCTTTATAAAATAGGGTGTGCTTTATCAGTTCCCATGAGCTCACCTGTGTTCCAGAAAGAGCAGACACGATGACTTTTTTCCTGTTTGCAGGAACACGGATTATCCGAGTTCAAACTGTTCATTTTCAGAGGTCTAACATGCTAGTGATGCTACGGAACAGAAACTAGTATGCACACTGAGCTCTTGTCGCATGTGTGCAGTCCACAGATCTTTAATTAGACGTTTCCACAGCTTAGAATGTGGAGTCAATTTAAGTCCCTGCCATATCCCCTCATCCCAGAGACCATTATCACCTTTCTGCAGGATTGGAAAAAGTCTTTCATATACAGCCCCAGCTTTATCTTCCAGTAATCATGACCAGTGGAAGTCGTGCAACCTTTTTTTTATTTTGAGCACTTGCACTTTATGTTCCAGTGGTCCTGACCAGCCATCGTGGGTTTAGATTAAACTGTTGATGCGTGCGCTTGACTGAAACCTGACCGCTCCATCATGCACACATAGCCTTTTTCATTTAGCCTTATATGCTTCTTCAGGTCAGTGGGTGGTAAACATATGCTTCCTAATTCTAAAAACAGCCATATTTATAAAATAACCCTTTAATGTAAAGATTTCAATAGATTTGTATTTTCTGCCTCTGACCTTTAGGCATCAGGGTTTAGGAAGTTAAATTAAATTTGAGTTGGAATCTTATCAGCAGCATTTTTTCCCCATTAATTTCTCTACAGTATCTTCTGTACAGCATCATGGGAAATGTAGTTTTTCACCACATTCCTCTGTTAAACACAATCAGTCTAAAGATAAGTTAAAATAATGCCGGTTGACGGCTTTGACAGATGCAATTCCATTTAACAACCTCCTAACAGTAGGCCTGTCTTTAATGGTTTAGAAAAACTGTTTACCTATGGAGAAAATGAATGAGTTTTTACTTCTGGAGCCCAACTGTTGCACTCTATTGAATTAGCACAACCCTGAAACACTGTGAGTTACACTGCTGTTTTGCTCACACACTCTGCAGTGTGAAACAGGTGCTATAAAAGGCTTTTCTTCAGTGTTACTGTACCTTTAAGACTTCTATGTGTATGTGACTCTGTTATGAACTTTTTACCTGTGATGTTTAAGGGTCAAGTTGCTGAATATTGAATAGCCTCTCACAATATGCTCTTGCTTGTGACTGTTTTTTTCAGCCTAGTTTCCATAAATGAGAACTGGTCAAGCATTTTGTTGTGAACAGCATGGACAGTCATTGTAGCCTTTTGTTGTACGTACATTTGTATGACACATTCCTTTCAAATTTGCATTTCTGCCATAAGAATTAGTTTAAACCGCGATCATCTGTTCTGTCTGAATTAAGGTCTTATAAATTGAATCATAAACCGGTTTCTTTTGAACTCCTCAATGCCAGATGGTCAGAACTGGCAACAGACTTTCAGAAGCTTTGGATACTTTTCTGGTGTTTGCGCTCTCGGATCATAAACTAAAGCACCGCGATCAGATTCAAGTGCAGCATATGGGACGTACAGCCGTAGCTAGATGATCTTGGGTTGTATGGGGGTTTTAATAGGGCAGGTGGTGCAAACAACCAAATATCAGGGGTTGATGGAGGAACATGAATTCTCAGTCCATTCTCCTGAAATTTTCATGCGCTTTCCTTTAATAAGTAAACACAAAATATTACAAATCCTTGATGAGGTAACGCTAAAAGCCAAGAGGCGGTTTTTAATATGCTGTGGGAGTGTGGTCATTTTCAGTGCGTTTGTAACCTCATTGATAAGCCTGTCTTATTATTCTTGAACAGTTTTCTGTAGACAATATGTAAAGTACTGGTAGTGGGATGAGATCTGTTTGTATGACCAGTGGCAGATGGTGAGTGTTTAAGCACATCTGTTCATGATTCATAGGAACTACTTGTGAAACCATGTTGTTGAGTTGGAGTTTTAGTAAATTGATATATATATATATATATATATATATATATACGAATATATATATTTTCTCTCTATACAATTTAAATTTCTCCAAGATGGCATTGGTTTTTGTCTCTCTCTAAGGGTTCAAACTCCTTCCTTTAGTTCAGCATTTCTCTGGCCAAATATTCAATAAAAGGACACTCTTTCACTTAATTAAATGTATGTCCATTCTTATATTGCAGATGGATGGATTTATGGTGGTCTGATGACAGAATAGGGAATAAAATTGAATCTATTAAACTGAAACCGCCGTGTATGAATTCTTATCAGCTTGACTGGGAAATTGTCAACATTAAATCAATATTCCTGGTCTTACTGTGAATGAATCATTTGTGCATGTTATTTCCAAGAAATCTCGGTAACACTTTATAATAAGTTTCATTAGTTGACCAAGATTGACCAATACTTCTTCAGCATTTGTATATCTTTGGTAATGTTGATTTCAACATTTACTAATACTTTATTAAAATTGTATTAACATTAGTTAATGCACTGTGAACTAACATGAACAAACAATGAGCTGTATTATTCAAATATACTATGGTAGTCAATGGGGATTGAGATCTGTTTGATTAAAACATTCTTCCAAATATCTTCCTTTGTGTACAGCAGAACAAATAAAAACACAGAGAGGTTTGAAACAACTTGAGGGTGAGTAAACGATGATAAAATGTTCATTTTTTGGTGAACCATCCCTTTAAGCGGCACGGGTCGTAACAATTGGGGGCTCGTCCGGGATTACCGAAATTTTAAAGAAAGTATTTATGGAGCCACGGGGCGTAACAATTAGTTTATTAGTATACTTTTTTCTACTCACCACAGTACTGTATGGTGTATTCATTTGTGTGTTTTAATCTAATTTGTATTATTTATTTATTTATTTATTGGCATTTTGATCTAATATTTGTAACTTTACGTTATTTATTTTTGATTCATTTTTACAATTTCTCTAAACATTTCCCCGGACCCCAGTTTGAAAACCCCTGTGTTAATGTGCAATTGTCTTTTTGCATATCTGCCATTCTAGTGGTTTCAAATCACACTCTTGATGTTTGTAGATCTCATAAAATCCTGCTGTTGTTAAAGAGCGTTGCTCTCTTGTTCCTGAAGTCCTTTTCCCTTATAGCAATAAACCACAGCTTTGTACTCCCTTTAGTTTTCCACACTGATGATATTTGCGAGCGGGTGGTCCGTTTAACCTGTGGATGCCACATATAAATCTCGTGGAAGAGGCCTTTCAGCATTCTGTCAGCATCGCTGTCGGCTTCCCATTTATGGAGGTCTGCTGGAAGTCAAGCCTATGATTAGTTCTGTTTGTTTAGCTTTGATTAAAAAAAAAAAGGAAAGAACGTGAAACGGAATCAGATTTTAATTTGTGTCCCGTCAAATGTCCCAGTAGGTGGAACGCAAGCAGAGATCAGAAACAGGAGACAGGATCGGGCCCTAAAGCTTAGTTACTATTAATGCACAGAGAATCTGAAAATAATGACCCCATGTGTGATCCTCCAGCCGTTTTCTGCTGAGCCGACTTATTCCCCGAAGGTGTATTGATGTTATGGCCACAAAATGCACTAAATAAACCCAGTATCTATAAATAGCTGTCATCTCTGTTGTTCTCCCTGTGAAGAGATTAGGTTTCAGACCAGAACTATCATTTCTCAATTTCTTGCGATCATTTGATGTTCATGCCTCAGTCATCTTAGCCGGAGTCTAATCTGCCTGATCACATGATGCATGCAAACCTATAAAAAAAATCATTTTTTTTCCCAGATTCTGACAACCGTATCCACACCCCGCACATCTCTCTGTCTCTCCTTCCCTTCTGAAGCTCACCGGTGAAACGGTATAGCTGTAATTTGCTGTTATTGTGTCCAATATCTGCAGTTTATTATGCAGCCAAACTGTAATTTTTTTCCAGATTCATTTTCTGTGAGTCCTAAATTGTAACCTCGCTGTCACTGTTGTATTGACTTTCTACCCCAGTGTCTTCATTACAAATTAACTTCACAGTCCATTTGACCTTCTCTGTTTTAGTGAGTATTGAGAAGCAGCTTTTAAAGCAACATTACTTTGATGCAAAAATAAAATAGAACTGAGTGCACAGTTTGAGAAGTGGCATGCAAAAAAAAAAAATTTTTTCTTTTTAAAATATCTAAATATTCTTAAATCAAGATGCATTTAATGAAGAGAATTTAGTTAAGATATTCATTCTCGTTGTCTGGATAAATGTAGTAAATTGAAGTGAGTTTATGCTTAAAACAAGAAAAAATATCTGCCAGTGGGGTAGAAATATAAACTCAATTCAATGGGAAAACAAGATCATTGGCAGATATTTGTCTTGTTTTAAGCAGAAATTCACTTTTTCAGAAAACAAGACTTAAAGGAATACTTCACTTAAAAATGTCAAGTTGTTTCAACCCTGTATGAATTTCTTTCTTCTGTTGAACACAAAGGGAGATATTTTGAAGAATGTCGGTAAACAGAGATGATGGACACCATTGACTATTAGAAAAAATACTATGGAAGTCAATGTTGTCCATCATCTCTGGTTACCGACATTCTTCAAAATATCTTCTTTTGTGTTCAACAGCAGAAAGAAATTCATACAGGGTTGAAACAACTTGAGGTTGATCAGCTTACTTCCCACTCATCATCCCCACTAGCGCATTGATAAGAGAAAGCTTCAAGAAGATTTTCTTTTTCTGCTTAATGCCATTATAATTAATGGGCATTTAATATTCTTTCTCAAATGTTCTCAAGCTAAAATATTCAACTTTAGTGCATGGCTCGTTCTACATTATTTTTTTATTCCATTCTTTTGACTTCCTGAATCACCGCCATTGTCTTTGTATTTGATTTTAATATCAAAGATGCATATCTAAGCAGCAAAAGTATGCAAGTCTAGTTTTGCATAAATACATTAGTGAACAAATAAAAACAATTATCCACTGGGGAAAGCTTATTTACTTGTAAAAAATTTTTTATTCTAAAGTTTTATTTTAAGATTTCTTAATGCACTGTAATGTGTGTTGTGTGTGTGTGTGTGTGTATACTTTGCTTAGTTTTGCCAAAAAAAAGTATATACAAACTTTTAAAACATTGCTTAGTTTTGCAAAGCTTTGCCGTTTTTATTGTTGTGGGGCATCATTCTCACAATGAAAAAATCATTTTAACATGATTATCCATATTTTAGAAAAATAGTGTAAATCTTAGTTGCTTCAGTCCTGTGTATAAAGCTATTATTCGTTTTACTTTAGAAAAACCATAAAGATTTCACAGCTAAAAGACATGTGAATACATTAGTAGAAAACATTTGTGGGTTTGAAATAAAAACTGTTTGGCTCAATTATGAGGCTTTATACACACAAAAAACTTTGACCATCACAATCTTTATTCCTGTTCTGTTCCGGCATAACGTCGTATACCTCAGGAAGGAAGTTAGTTTTGTGGTCTTAGTACAAGAAAATCAAATATTACACTGTACTTTTTAATCCAAAAAACTCTCCACATAAAAATTGCTTATAAATGCAAACATAACAATAAATCTCAAAGGTACTTCCTAAATACAAAGTAATGCAAAATGACTTAAAGTGATGCCTTTCCAAACCTGCATGATGACTTCTGTGAAACATAAAAGAATTTATTGTGAGATTTTAATTTGTTTTTGTCATCCATACATTGGAAGTCAGTGAGCACCAAAGTTATTTGGTTCCCAAAATTCTAAAAGTGGGCATAAAACGGAAGTTGTGAGTCATTTGCGATACTCTTTCTTCTCTATTGTGATTTATAACGGAGTGAAACGGCTTCTCGAAAAAGAAGGACTGGATTTTGTCAGTTGGATTTGATTGTTGGTTGTGGTTTGCTATTGGTGGATCTCATGTGAGTGACAGGTTGCCAGTAAACGTCATGACAGAAGAGATGTCCCTGACAGAGGGAGAGGAGGTTGTTTTGATGAAAGATTATGAGGGCAAATGAAAAACAAAAAGTGTCAATTGTCAATTTTGATTTCATGGTGACTTTAAAAATGTCTTCTTTTGTGTTCTGCAGAAGAAAGAAAGTCATCCAGGTTTGGAAAGACATAAGGGTGAGTAAATGATGACAGAATATTCATATTACCGGTATGAGCACGTACGAGATCACGCGCTGACGTAAGAAGTTTGCTTTGGGCCAATCGTAAAGCTCTGTTTACGGTAAGTTCTGCTGCTTTTATTTGTTTTTCTACGTAAACATGCGCTAGACGAACATCTGACCATTGCGCTGCGTCTCGCGCTCGAGACCATGCCCCCTTTTCCATTCATCAGCGCTGTGGCTCTGTATGTACTATTGTGTACTATAGTAACTATTATGCGTCTTGTGTTTTTAAGAGCAAAACCACATTCTTTGTGATCATTCCCCCTTTCGGCTGTCACAAAAAGAGAGGTGGATGAAGAAAATGGCTCTGTTTAAAGGTCATTTCTGATGATTGACGTCACAGAGAGCTGTTTTACCGGTAAAAAGACGGAATGCAGTTCCTTGAATCCTCTTTGACACCGGCGCCTGGCCTTCCGGTATCATATTAACCTATGCATTAAATCTGATAGCCCCCCTTCCACCCGTCAGGTGGAGAAACGTCTAACGTGACGCATAAATGAAACATTTAATCAACCTTTAGCATCATGTTGCGCATGACGTGTTGTTCCTCGTAACTTATTTGCCCCAAATAGCTTGTTGGAGTGGTCCGACAGCGGCGCTGCAGTCGGCATCGTCTTGGGTTGCATTTCCCCCTCCTGAAACAGGGGTATGGTGAAGGGCAAGGCTAAAAGCCACACAAATATGGTTCAACGTTCTGCATTGTGCCATCAATTATTCATAATTAGTTGTGCACAAAGAAAACTCATCTGAGCTGTTATGAGGTGGAAGGGATTTTTGTGGGAGTGGAGTGATTAAAGCACATGTAGAGACTCCATTATGCCTTGTTATCATCTACACTGTTTTCAGCTTCAAGACATCTGGGCAAGCCAGGCTAGATATACTGAGCGCCTGATTACGGCTCATTCTCTTTTCTTTAAGGATAGTCGTCTCGTCTCATAAGTTGACGGCTATATGTTTTGTTTTATTTTCAGGTAATGACTAGTAAAATCATTTTGAAAATGTAGAATGCCTTTTGAGACTGATTTGACAAATGTGCTCCTAAAAATAACAGCTGTTTAAGGGATTGTTGAGGATAGTCCATTGAATTACTGAAAATGAATGTGCACTTGAGATGTGGCCATGATGCAAAAATGGAGTGGGTGTCTCAGCTGTGGTGTACATTCATTTTCAATAACTCAATAATACAGAGTCAGTTGTTCTGGTTGCTATATGTACGTCTATATACACTCGCCTAAAGGATTATTATAAGGACCCCCTTTCGCCTTCAGAACTGCCTTAATTCTACGTGGCATTGATTCAACAAGGTGCTGAAAGCATTCTTTAGAAATGTTGGCGCATATTGATAGGATAGCATCTTGCAGTTGATGGAGATTTGTGGGATGCACATCCAGGGGACGAAGCTCCCGTTCCACCACATCCCAAAGATGCTCTATTGGGTTGAGATCTGGTGACTGTGGGGGCAATTTTAGTACAGTGAACTCATTGTCATGTTCAAGAAACCAATTTGAGCTTTGTGACATGGTGCATTATCCTGCTGGAAGTAGCCATCAAAGGATGGGTACATGGTGGCCATAAAGGGATGGACATGGTCAGAAACAATGCTCAGGTAGGCCGTGGCATTTAAACGATGCCCAATTGGCACTAAGGGGCCTAAAGTGTGCCAAGAAAACATCCCCCTCACCATTACACCACCACCACCAGCCTGCACAGTGGTAACAAGGCATGATGGATCCATGTTCTCAATCTGTTTACACCAAATTCTGACTCTACCATCTGAATGTCTCAACAGAAATCGAGACTCATCAGACCAGGCAACATTTTTACAGTCTTCAACTGTCCAATTTTCAACTATCAACTGCCCGGTATACCCGGTGGGGTCTTCTGCTGTTGTAGCCCATCCGCCTCAAGGTTGTGTGTGTTGTGGCTTCACAAATGCTTTGCTGAATACCTCGGTTGTAACGAGTTTTTATTTCAGTCAAAGTTGCTCTTCTATCAGCTTGAATCAGTCGGCCCATTCTCCTCTGACCTCTAGTAAAGGCATTTTCACCCACAGGACTGCCGCATACTGGATGTTTTTCCCTTTTCACACCATTCTTTGTAAACCCTAGAAATGGTTGTGCGTGAAAATCCCAGTAACTGAGCAGATTGTGAAATACTCCAACAACCATGCCACGCTCAAAATTGCTTAAATCACCTTTCTTTCCCATTCTGACATTCAGTTTGAAGTTCAGGAGATTGTCTTGACCAGGACCACACCCCTAAATGCATTGAAGCAACTGTCAGGTGATTGGTTGATTAGATAATTGCATTAATGAGAAATTGAACAGGTGTTCCTAATAATCCTTTAAATGAGTGAGTTTATCTCAAGACATTTTTTCAGGGTTTTATCCCTAAACTGCTCTTGTGTGTAGTTTAAAACAGATTTGTTTTTGAAGACATCCATTGAAAACCAAAATTTCAGAAATTTAGATGTGGCCTTTCTATTTTACTTTGACACTTTTTATGCTTATTTATTTATTATTTATTTGTCGGTTTGTTTATTTATTATCATTTTTTTTCTGTAATCCTGCAATGTTTCATTATAAGGCCTTAGACCAATGTATTGCACCGTAAAAATCACTTGTTCTGTATTTTTGTGTATTGTACTCAAAACAACAATGTGTAAGATATTAAAGCTAGTTTTCGGAGATTGTTTTTCTTACTGCACTGTCAGATTTTTCACTTAAAAATATATATAAACAAGTTAAAAAAAATGTGCTAGTGCTAATGCACTTATATTCTTCTTATATTCACCTTTTTCATAGATTTGTGTGACTAATTTAAAACTAATGCCGTGCATTAGCAGTTTGGGAAGACGAATAAGAGTCACCAAAACATGACCTTTAACGGTATCTATTATGAAGCAATAAAAGAATGAACAGGTGAGACAGTATAAATGTTTCTGCACCACAAACATAATCAAATGGCATTGCCACTGTCTACAGATTTAGTTTTGATAAACCGTCTGTAACGTAAGCTGTCGTTCAGTAAGAGATATTATTTAACTCTGCCACTGAACACCAATTAGCTGTTTCCAGGCACAGAATTCTGAACGTGTGACCTCCAATAGTTGTTTTTGCATGTCCAACCGCCACCGTATTCTGTAAATAGATGTCTATGAATCACTAAAGCTCACAGCGAACGTCTTCAGTGTGTCTCAATCTAAGTTTCTCAATCTCTGCTCATGCAAAACCTCACCATTAACATGTCATAGTTCTTCTTCGCCGCCTTTGCGCTCTATTAAAGTGGGATTTCAACAATCCTCTTCAATCTCATAATATGTAAAACCAAGGAGAACTTCCTGCTCCTGCTTATCATTTGGCTCACAGGCGGATTGTTGCACCTTGCACAGTTCCGGCAATAATACGCGTCTCTAAAGCAGATCACTTTCGTTTTATTAGATAAGGGAGCTTCATATTCCTCCTTCTGCCAGTATCTCTAAGCAGAGAGAGTTCTTCCCAGATACCAGCATTCACACTAGCTGAACTTCACTGTATATCGATTCCCTTCTGTAAAGATAAAGCGGTTGGGGGTGCATGCATACAAGTTTGCGATTACAGAAATATCACACTTTACAATAGTGTTCATTAGTGGCCTTAGAACAGCGCTACTGTTTATTACGATTGTACGCTAAATGCAAATTATAACTATAATATGCAACTAACATCAACTTTTCAATGGAAGAAGAAAATGTTTTTTCTTCACATAAACACCATCCTAAAATGTGTATTTGTTTTAATAAATATAAATAATTACATTTTAAAATTGAATTTGTTTATTGAAATGAAATTATTTTAGCAATTTTTGTTTTTTATTATATACTTTACTGTTCAAAAGTTTGGTGTTGGTCAGATATTGATGTTTTTGAAAGTCTCTTATGCTCACAAATGGTGTCTTTTTATTTGATTAAAAATTCAGTAAAAAAAAAAAACATTATATATATATAAAAAATATATTCAATGAAATATAAATTATGAATATATAAAATATAAAAATTTAAAACAACTGTTTACTATCATTAGCATCATTACTCCAGTCTTCAGATCCATATGATGATTTGCAGCTCAACGTTTGTGATACTTGTTTTTTAAGGATTATTTAATGAACGAAAAGTTTAAAAGAACAGCATTTATTTGAAATATAAATATTTTTTCAAAAATGATAATACCTTTGCTTTCACTTTTTATTAATTTAATCCATCCTGGTTGAATGTAAAGTATAAAAAATGATACATTTAACCAGTATGAAATGTAAAATCTGGGCCCTAACCAGTTATCTAAACTGCAACCAGAATATTATATCATTTCATTTATTGGGGATAATGTCAGAACTGAGTGAAGATGAAGTTGCAAATACTGTATTTATTGTGTGCATTTCTCTGCTTATATCTTCCAGTATTAAATGGTTAATTCATTATTTGTGCTGTAGACGAGAAACATGAGGCTGAGTTGCCAAGGCTGCGTGGTTTAGGAGGGTGGATGATAAATATAGCTCTCGGTCCAATAGGGATGACATCTGACCCCAAACTCTTGGCTCATCACGCTCCGCTTTGCTGAACAGCGCTGAGGATCTGCTAATTGAATGTTAACAGTGGCTTTTCACACCAGAAAGGCAAAAGAACTAAACCTGAAGCATGCTGGGAAAACGGATTGGTTTAATGTAATCTCCTCCAGGGTGTTCACACTTGACTGGTGTAATCCAGTCTTTGGTTTCCTTTCTTTCTTCCAGAGCCAAAATTGCAAATGAAATTGCAAAACAATCATGTGCTTAAGCAAGTCTTTTTACCATGATGCTTCCTGTAAATATCTGCAGCACATTCTGTTCTTGTGTTCGGCACATATTGTACATGTCGTACTTAAGTGTGCGAGTAATCGTGGGTGTTTTTACCAGATGGATTTAATCTGGTGTTGCACATTGTACTTTGGTGTTGAATCAAATGTAGGACACAGAAAATGCCACGGCAAGCATTACTATTGCTCATCCTCAGCATTAGAGGTTTCAACAAACTCCCGAACCCACCCATCCATCCATCTCCATCTATCTATTCCTCTCTCTCTCTCCATCCATCCATATCTATCTGTCTCTCTCCATCCATCCATATCCCTCTCTTTCCTTCTATCTATCCATCCCTTTCTCTATCCATCCATCCATCCATCAATATCTCTCTCTCCATCATCCATCCATATCTCTCTCTGTCCTTCTATCCATCCATCCCTTTCTCTATCAATGCATCCATCCATCAATATCTCTTTCCATCTATCCATCAATCCCTCTCCCTTTATTCATCCATCCATTCATCAATATCTCTCTCCATCTATCACCATCCCTCTCTCTCTCCATCATCCATTCATCAATATCTCTCTCCATCTATCATCCATCCCTCTCTCTCTCCATCCATCCATCCATCAATATCTCTCTCCACCTATCCATCCATCCCTCTCTCTCTATCCATCCATCCATCCATCTCTCTCTCCATGATCCATCCATACATATATCTCTCTCCTTCTATCCATCCTTTTTTCCATCGATCCACCCATACATCCATCCATCCATCCCTCAATATCTCTCTCTCCATCTATCCAGCCATCCCTTTCTCTGTCTCTCTCCATCTATCCATCCACCCATCAATCACTATCTCTCCATCCATCATCATTATCTCTCTCTCTCCATTTATCCATCAATCCCTCTCTTTTTCCATCCATACACCCATCCATCTCTCTCCATCCATCCATCCATCCATCCATCTCTCTCTCTCTCTCTCTCTCTCTATCATCCATCCATCAACATCTCTCTCTCAATATCTCTCTCTTTTGCCATCCATCCCTCTCTCAATCCATCCATCCATCCATATCTCTCTCCATCTATCCATCAATGCCTCTCTGTGTCCATCCATCCATCACCCATCCATTCATTTCTCTTTCCATCCATCCATCTCTCTTTCCCCGCTCACCCTTTCTATCCATCATCCCTCTCTCCATCCACCCATTTCCCACTCTCTTCTACATCCATCATCCCTCTCCATCTGTCAATCAAACCATCCATCATCTCTCTCTCGCTCTATCCATCTATCCATCAAACATCCCTCTCTCCATCCATCCATTTTTTTAAAACATTGTCAACAAAGTCTTTGTCAAGCCAGCATTTAATGTTTGTCTTGACGCAATTAAAATTCAGTTAAATTATATTCTTTAGGATTTTAAATGTCCTCACATTCAAATTGCTTCCTGTTTGCTACCTCAAATTGGAATTAAAGTATTCTCAATTCAGTTCTGCTGGTCAGATTTATATTGTCTGTCTAGTAGTGGGCCCAAAAAAAACAAAACAAAAACATCCCAAAGGCTTACACTGACAGACATGAGCAAAATCTAGAATACTATAGTCTTGGTGGTTTGCTATTTTGACTTTTTTTCTACTCTTTTGATTTTTTTTTATTGGCATTAAGAAAGAATCAACTGCTTTATAAATGGAAGTGATTCTGATCTCGCATTAATTAATTGCTATAGACTGACTGTATGTGTCCTCTGGAGATTGGAACTCTGTTATTTTTCAAGAAAGAGGGAGCGAAAGGCTGATGTGTTTTAGATGGTCAAGCCATGCTAAGGAAGGATTAAGGATATGGATAGGTAAGGAGTGTTTACCTTTTGACTTGACTTGTTTGTCACTATCCAGTTATCTCGTTTTGGAGAGTGACTTCAATTCTCATTCAGATAGAAATGCAAAGGTCTTCCCTGTGCACAGAGCAAAACACTAGCTATTACTGCAGAGATGAGCAGTGATATTTGCCCGGGCGATGCTCCTGTTGAGCAGGCGTATTTGGAAAGGTTACAGTAGTTGTCTCTCAGATGAGATATGGTTGCTTTTTGAACAAATTATAAAATGTATAATATATGTGTGTATATATATATAATATTTATAAATATTATAAATGCATGTATGTGTATATACTGTATATATATAATTAGTATATATAAATATTTATATAATTATTATATATAAATGTATAATAATTTATATTTATGTATACAGTATATAAATTATATAGTGTATATAAATTATATATATATATATATATATATATATATATATATATAATATAGTATGTGTCTATATAATAATATAATAAAAAATTCAATTAAAAAAAACATTTAACAGTGGAGATGTCTTTCACACCCTCTCGGTCCAGCCAATTTATCCAACAAACTCCTGTTTTTTTCTGCCCACACTTTTTTTTTTTCATTTGTTTACGACTGCGTTCGGATACAAGCAGTAACGGCATACACACACATGATCTTTGAAGGTGGATGTTTCGCCATTGTTCCGGTTTAATGTTCACATCCAGCCTGCATCAGCATGACGCCGGGCACAAACTCGTAAATCTCGAGCCGCATGTGAAATACGTCGACATATCGCTTGGATTCCTCTGTATTCTGTAGGAAGACATAAATCACACTTGGCACAGCCGAATGCACTCAGCCAGAAACAGTTCCAGAACGATCATCAAGCCACTATCAGAGACCCAGAACACCCACCCTATCATTACTACTAAGATTTATGGTGTTAGGAGTCAGTACGCCTCCAGGACATGACAATTGTGAGGTTAACCCGCATTGACTATATTGCAATTCTTAACTGACAAACCGGGACATACATCTTAACAGCTTACTGTATAATTCGGCACAATTTATATTTGTCCACAAATATGCATACATTTCTGTATAAAATGAACCTCTTTTAAACAGCCGTTTGCTTTGGACAGGAAAATGGTCCCACAACTTTATTATTTCATAAGCTGCACATATTTTTATTAAAAAGGGGGGGTTGAAATGGATTATTTGGACTGAATAAGTAAGCAAAAACAGCCAACAAGTGGCGGGCAAACAGGTATCAAAGCTGTTTCAACCTCAGAGTAATAAGTAAAACGGGTAATTGTGAGATTTAGTATTAAAATATTAAATTAAGTTACAATTGTGAGATGTAAAGTCACATTATTTGAAATAGAGTTGTGATAAGACCCTTATTCATCGTCTGGAATCGTTTAAAACCCTTTGAACAGTTTGCAGTTCGTATTGAAAGTATCTTTTGGACCTTGAACCGTTTGGTTCCCAATGAAGCTCATTATATCGAGAAAAATGCTGGAATGTTTTCATCAAAAACCTTAATTTCTTTTCGACTGAAGAAAGAAAGACATGGATATCTTGGATGACATGGGGGTGAGTAATTTTTTTTTTAAAGTGAACTACTCCTTTAAAAGCAAATACGGTTAATTGATTGTGAGATTTAAGTCACAATTGTGAGAAATGAAGTTGCAATTGTTAGATTTAAATAATAAAATAAATTTCAATTGTGAGAAAGTTGCAATTGTGACATGTAATTAGGCTTCCATATTTATATTCCTTCAATACAGTTTAAATGATTGTTTAAAAAGCATAGGTAGTCCAATTTTTTTAAATGGCAGTGTATGTGTCTACACAAAATTCATTATTCACGATGCAATAATCCATTCAATATCCTCGACTGGGATTTACAAGATACCATTTCTTTCACACTTGATACGTTACACACTTTAAATAATCATACAGAGGCACATGATCTAGCGCAGAAAACTCAATCATCTCAGGTTTATCCAAAGTTAATGACGATCTGTCCCAGCGGTGAATGATACACAGGGTCTATGAGTGTTTAGCATGCTCACGGTGACCAGGTGTTGCTAAGCGGAGATGATTAATGATATTAGCTCGCCGTGTGGAAACTTCAACACCTCATTTAATTTTCAGCACACGCTGACAGTTGCCCATTCATAATTGAATCAGTAATTACTTAAATGTGATTAAATCTGAGCGGGAAGGATTTGAGAGATCGGCTTTTGTACTGAAACGTTTGGCATGGGGCAATTTTGGACACATCAGTCGCTTAGCGAGAACTTGTCAGCCGTGGAAGACCGGTGCTCAATAATCGGGACTGTCAGGCGTAATCGTCGGCCGAGTCAAAACGCATCCATTTCTGTTTTGCTCGGTTTAGCCGTCATGCCCGACAGCTGATGTATTCAGTCGTGAAGTGGACTAAATGAAGTGTTATGTTTAATCAGAGAGTCTTTCAGAGTTTACGGTACGCGCACATCCCGGCAAATGCTGAGTTTGTAATTGTAGGCGGCCTCCTCATGAATATTTGATGTACTTTTAAAATGTCTGTGTCAGGCTAACATGGTCTGTGCTTTGTCAACATGGCCGTTATCTTGCTGAGCAAAACTTGTGTGGTTGCCATCATGTTCATTACTTGTTGTTTATGTATTGAATCAAAACATCTAAGATATGTGAAAGTTGGCTTGCCGTACTTGTAAAACTTACAGTAAATAAAAGACGGTTCCAGTGGATATGGAAAACCTGGAAATTTCCAGGAGGAAAACAAATCTTAAGTCATACAATACAGTTTAAAGTTTTTTTTTTAATTATTATTACACTTTATTTATATGGTCCACTTTAGACATTCCACTGTAAAAAATATTTTCAAGATTTGTTATCACAACATAATTTCTTTTGTCAAATCAACTTTATAATAATTTATTTAGTTGAGATAACTTATTATTTTGAGTTTCTGATGGTTAAATTAATCTACTTCATTGTATTAACTCACTTTTTCCAGTTCAATCAACTTAAAATTTTAAGGCAACCCAGGTTACTTACTTTTTTAAGCTAAACCAACAATATTTTTTACAGTGTAGTAATCACATTTTTTCTTTTGTCAAATCAACTTAAATAATTTATTTAGTTCAGATAACATATAATTGTGAGTTTCTGATGGTTAAATTAATCTACTTCATTGTATTAACTCACTTTTTCCAGTTCAATCAACTTAAAATTTTAAGGCAACCCAGGTTACTTACTTTTTTAAGTTAAAGCAACAATATTTTTTTACAGTGTAGTAATCACAACATATTTTCTTTTGTCAAATCAACTTAAATAATTTATTTAGTTCAGATAACATATAATTGTGAGTTTCTGATGGTTAAATTAATCTCCTTCATTGTATTAACTCACTTTTTCCAGTTCAATCAACTTAAAATTTTAAGGCAACCAGGTTACTTACTTTTTTAAGTTAAACCAACAATATTTTTTTACAGTGTAACTAGAAGTAATTTTGCAACCACATGCTAGGTTAGGGATAGCTGTTAGGGTTCGAGTTAGTCGAATAAGTTATATTCACTGTAAAAAAAAATATTTTCATGATTTTTGTAATCACAACATTATTTCTTTTGTCAAATCAACTTAAGTAATTTATGTAGTTCAGATAACACCATATTTTAAGTTTCTGATGATTAAATCAATCACCTTCATTGTATTAACTCAATTTTTCCATTTCAATTAACTTTAATTTTAAGGTTACTTCAGTTTTTAAGTTAAAGCACTGTTGCACAGTTACTTATAGTAGAATGTCTAAAGTGAAATAAAGTATTAGCTGTTTTTTTAAAGAAATTAATACTATTATTCTGCAAGGAAGCATTAAGTTGACAGTATAGACATTTATAAAGTTTACAAATATTTCAATTTCAAATGAACATTGTTCTTTTGTACTTTCCATTCATTGTGGTGATTTAGTGATTGTGAACTTCACATACTTTTGAAAATCCAGCTATTAGTTGATCCTGAAAAGCGCTCATTGTCACATGTTGTAAACCTGTCAACCCTCCTGTTTTTCCCAGGTTTCTCCTGTTCTTTTTTAGCCCTCCCGGTTTGTTATTTCTCCTGGGAAACTCCCGGAATTTGCATGGCCCAAACTCCTTTATAAATAATCGGACCAATATGTTTGTCTAATGTTGACCAGTTGCCAGTTCTTGTATTAAATGCATTATATTCACACACACCATATACAATTTCAACCCGTTTGTCATCTCAACCTGGCAACCTACCCAGTTGCGCAGTCGCGGAAAGCTCAACCCGAACCCAAGTTATGGTTGGGTTGAGCTATGGTTGTAAAGACATTGGCTTTCTTCTTCCATGAGGGGGAATTCAACCAATCAGATGGCGACTTCGAAATTTCCAAAATCTCATTTTGTGTTCCTTATGCATCCCGTGGGAGTGATGTCTCAGACTGAGAATATAGGGTTTGGCTGGTTAGCATTGTGCCTTGAAACACACAGCATTATTCAATTTGTTTGACGTCATCTCCGTCATATATTTCCCCCGTTACCTGTATGTGGAACACTTTTGTGCAATGACAGCAAAATTCAAATCAGAGACTTCCAATGAGCAAGACTTTGAGATGGATAGGAATGTGGATAATTCTCCCCAGGTATTACGTATAGACGTCCTTGGTTGGTTCTGACCACTCCTTTATTTTAATCTATTATGCTTGTACTTAACAACAACTGACATTTCAATTAAGAATTAAGTAGCAAACACAACAGTGACACATCCACTGTTAGCCCTGCTTCAATTTGCATGCTGTTAGAACGTTGATTCCCTCAGTCGAAATTCAATCAGAGGTGGGTATTTGTATTAAAACTTGTGTGCGTACACAAACACACACTAGCTACAGGGGACATAAAGAGAGGGCTACAGTAGAAGAGGGTTGTAAAAAGAAAGGAGATTGATGTGTAGTGAAATGTAAAAATAAATAAAAAAAGAAATGCCAGTGCTGAAATCCATGAAATGGTGTTTCCACATGTAATCTGTCCACAAGCCTCCTCCATTTCCACTAACAGATGAAAACCCGTTCACCGGTTAACCCTTGACCTCCCATTTCTGGCCAGGCGTATGTTTGTGCATTTCTGTGGCTATGTTCAGAATAGCATACTACCATTTTACTATTTCTGTATGCTATGCGTAGTAAGAAAATGTTTTGTATATGTATGAAATAGATGCTGAATTTAGTAAAAGTGCAGTATACTATGGAAGCTTGTTTCCGCCACTGAATAAAAAAATATAATAAATAATTGTGACTTTTTATCTCACAATTCTGACTTCTTTTCTCACAATTGCGAGTTTATATCTCACAATTCTGACTTTATTTCTCAGAATTGCGTGATATAAAGTCGCAATTGCGAGTTATAAAGTCAGAATTGTGTGTTATAAAGTCAGAATTGCGAGATATAAAGTCAGAATTGCGAGATATAAAGTCGCAATTCTGGGGAAAAAAGACAGAAGTGTGACTTTTTTTCTCACAATTGCGAGTTTATATGTCGAAATTCTGACATCTTTTCTCAGAATTGTGAGATATAAACTCGCAATTGCGACGTATTAGGCCAATTCTAAGGGGAAAAAAAAGACTAACTTTTTTCCCCCTCAGAATAGTTTAAATCTCACAATTCTGACTTTATATCATGCATTTCTGACTTTATAACACGCAATTGCAACTTTATATCTAGCAATTCTGACTTTATAACTCGCAATTCTGACTTCATATCTCGCAATTCTGACTTTATATCTCGCAATTCTGACTTTATATCTTGCAATTCTGACTTCATATCTCGCAATTCTGACTTTATATCTCGCAATTCTGACTTTATATCTTGCAATTCTGACTTCATATCTCGCAATTCTGACTTTATATCACGCAATTCTGACTTTATATCTCGCACTTGCGACTTTATATCACGCAATTCTGACTTTATATCTCGCAATTGCGACTTTATATCACGCAATTCTGACTTTATATCTCACAATTTTGACTTTCCATCTCGCAATTCTGAGAAATAATGCGAGAAGTAAACTCACAATTGTGAGAAAAAAAGTCCGAATTGTGAGATAAAAAGTCGTAATTACCTTTTATATTTTTCATTTAGTGGCGGAAACAAGCTTCCATAGTATACAGCAGAGCACACCACACAGAATACTGTATCCCATCATGGTATATTGTTTTACCTGAAATTTCATTTCCAATGTGATGAAAGAATCAGGACTTATAAAGTACTGCAGTGATGATGTATTTTGTAGGCCAGCCTGGAAGTTTGCTTCACCCAGGTTCCCTCAACAAAAAAACTTGGATTTTTGGGTTATTGCAGAAAATAAGCTCCCTGTGGCAAGTTATGATTCTTGCATATTTTGTTCATCAAGATAACTTATTCATTTTGAAGCCTAAATATAATCGGCAGAAGTAAAAAGCTTACAAGCTCCAATTTTGTCATTTGTTACACTGTAAAACACAAATGCTCAAAATAGTTCATTGGATTGTGTAGGGCAAACTTAAATTAAACAAATATGTTCAGTCAAATTAACATTCATGTGTATTTATAACTTTCTTTTATGAGTTGACAAAATGGACACATTTTAAGTAATCTGAATTGTTTAATTGTTTTGAGTTGCTTTTAATTTAGACAAACTTAAATTGTACTGAAATTGGGCTGGGATTTCTATTTCCCAGCATGCTTTGCCATGGCACTCTAAATGGAGAGTAAATGCTGAAAGTATTTTTTGTGCAAGATTAAGGTTAAGTTGGAGAATTAGTAGTAATGTTTTGTAATTCTGGTTTAGAAGAGTTTCTATCATGTTTTTTTTTTTTTTTTTGGAGGGATACTAAGAAAAAAAAGGAACAAAAGCTGTCACTGGGGCTGTACCTTTTCAAAAGGTAAACATTTGTCCATTTTAGTTGCTAATATGTCAATTTTAGGTGCTAAGATGTACATTCCAGGTGTTAATATACGCATTTAGTTGCTAATATGTACATTTTAGGTGCTAATATGTACATTTTAGGTGCTAAGATGTACATTTTAGGTGCTAAACTGTACATTTCAGGTGTTATTATGTACATTTTGGGTGCTAATATGTACATTTCAGGTGTTAATATGTACATTTTAGGTGCTAAGATGTACATTTTAGGAGCTAATATGTACCAGTAAGGTACCAATATGCAGCCTTTAGGTACAAAAGTGTATCTTTTGAAAAGGTACAGCCCCAGTGACAGTTTTTGTACCTTTTTATCTGAGAGTGTGTCACGGTTATGTGGTACATGAGCATGGTTTGGGAGCAGATATATGTTAAATGTTTATATTGCTGTACTCATTCACCAATTGTTTAACTATATGCTAATGCTATCAAAGTATTCTGTTACCAATTAGCAAGTAAGCATTTATTGAATTAGTCAGATAAGCCAAGTTTTTACTACTAAAAGTATTTGAGTTGAGATTACAAGATAATTTTAAGTTAGCTAACTCAAATATGTCAAGCTAAGAGAAATTGAGTACAAAATTAAAATCTGCAAGTTCTGCTTAATTGAACTTAAAATATGAAATTTTGATGGAAAAGATTATCTAAATTTTTTAAGTGTTGCCAACTTATTCTGGTTTACAGTGTAGCAACCACCTTTAACAAGACAAGTAAAAGCTTTAAAAAAACACAAGGGGGTTGTGGTCCTACAAGATTATAGGATCGTTCCCTGATAAACTTTGCTTTCGCTCACAAATTTTTTTTTTTGTTCCCCCGAGAAACTTCGCTATCAAACCTTTTGATTTCTTTGCGAGCAAATGCAACGTTTTATCGTGGAACGCGAAAGTTTTTGCAAGAGAATGTAAAAGTTTTGCAAGGCATTGCAACGGTTTTGCGAGCGCATGCGCCATGCAAAGTTTCTCGGGGGAATCCAAAACATTTGAACTTATATTTTTTCCTTCCTCATGTCCCTTTTGGGTCTCCGTAGAATAAAGACGCTTTTGTTGGATTACAGACGCATTTTTTGCTTGCGTTACGCTGTACTTGTAGTTGTCGTGGATGCTGACACCTATGTGAACATAGCATCATTCAAAAGATTTCATTGTAGAAATACACAATATGTTATTTACAGTCATAATTGAAAAAAAAAAATCAATAACATCAATTGATCCACTTCATTAGGAACATGGGATGGGCAACTTTAGTCCTGAATGGCTCCAACCCTGATAAAAACATACCTGACTGTAGCGTAACCTGAAGACCTTGATTAGCTTATTGTAATGTTTAATTTGGGTTTCCATATGCAGTAAACAGAATATTAGCAGGCCTTTCTGCAGGTTGCCTTGTGTGTTATGGTGTGCAGTGAAAGACTTTAGGATGACGAGTTCCTAATTGGGATTGCAACAACCACAGCTATTCATAGCTGAGTTTTGCTGAGTTTAAAGTGATGTCATGTTTCAAGGCCAGGGAAACAGGATTGTATCGGATTCGCAAGGGCAAAAATAGCCATGTTTGAGGGAGCCGTATTTTTGGGCTAAATTCTCTCCTGTACCTAATCGTCCCGTTTATCTCCAGCAAGATTTCCACGAGAGAGCGTGTAAGTGGTGACGTCCCGAATCCCCAGGAGGAGAGGAAAAACTGAAGCATCAGCAGACGCAAAAACAAGCGTTTGCTGTTTTTCCTCTGATCTTTTCCATGCATGTCCTCGCCGTTTAATCTTCCGTCCTGTTTCTGCTCAATGTTCTCCGTGAACTTCTGGCAAACCTCCTTGACCCCTTTCCAGACCGGCATCTAGGCCAGGCAGCCTCGTTCTCGCCCAGGGGACGTCTGTCTAAGACTTTCTATTATGGGAAAATTAAAGGGATAGAGAGCTCTCCTGGATAATGCTTGAATGCCTTGCACTACCTGTCCTTTTCCAGCAACTTTTCCTGTTTATGTAGCAGTTTAATGGTTTCATGTTCCAGCTAAGTTATCATCCATATGTAGATAGAAGCTTTTGCTCTTAGTGAACTTCCTCTTTAACTTCTGATGATATCTGAATAACAATAATAAACGACATAATGAACATTCAAAGATTAAGAAAACCAGGAACCACTGGAGGGATAATAGACATTTTCAGTGTACAAATCAATATTTGTTTCCTGCCCTCCTTATGCACCCGGGGCCATCTGGCGATGCCGAAATGTGGACGTTCACCAGTCGGAAACCAAATTAGGCGCACGGGCTGATGTGGATTAATCCCAAGAGTGCACAAACTCTGAGGAGCTGACAAATGAGGGATGCTGGAATGGATTTGTAGGAAGAGTGTGTGTGTTTGAGTCTCTCATCTGATCATCTTATGGGAAATCACATATTGGATGTCCAGATGTGTCAATAAAACATCTGACTTATGTGACAGACCTGAATGTGACTGCTTTCACTGGAGGCTTTCTGAGGAGGGATGACTTCTTGTTTTTGATCTCTGGAGCAGGGGCGTGGCACTGCCCCCTCCCTGAATATGATTGGCCCCCCCATCATCATTGGGTTAGATTTACTGTCAACCTGACAATCCCCAACGCCATTGGATCAGAGCGCTGTCGATCACTGCTTGATTTGCGATTTGCAAAGCGTAATCCCGCGTCCGCGTTTTTCAAACAGTAGAAGAGAGAGACGCCGCGACACATCACGGTTTATGGTACACACTCAATTACATTGTATATTTTGAAATATCGCACCGTATGTCAGTATGATTACTTTTGTGTGTGACTGATCAAGCTAATAACGTTAGATTAGCTAACGTAACTTCGGCAGACTGTATTGAGAATGAGAATGTGACGTCACGCATATCATTCCGCGTGGGATCCGCCATCTTGGGAGGATACGCTATCCGTTGTCATGGTTACTTCGACCGTGAGACCGAGAGAAATAGCCACAGAGAATGAGAGCAGCTTAATATTTCTATGCATTTTTGCGATAAGGCACAGTTTCTTGGGAATAAATGGAGCAAAAGGAAAGGGTCTCCATCGGAAGAGACTAAATAACAACACTAAGCAGCATTATATTTAGAGAAACTACTTGACATCAACATACAGACCCTTAAGACCACTACCAACTTTCACATACCCTGACCCCTGAAATTGTGGCCACATTGTTTCATTGTGGTTGGTGACATGACTATTGGCTATTTTTTGCATTTAACACGAGCCTAAATGAGATTTGAGAGTAAGAATAACGTGTTATAAATAATAAATTAGCATAATTAGTCAAGTTAAATTTACTTTAATTTAAAATTTAATCTAATAAATTTTAATTATTTATCATTTATTTATTCAGAGCCCCTGAAGTGACATGGTGATGAAAAATATATGAGATGGAAAATGTATTTTAATACCTTTAGTTGCTCTTGAAAATGATTTGTTTCCCCAAGAAACAAGTGCATGTGGAAGTGAAGGCGAAATGTCCTGGGGAATGCAAAGTTTCTTGGGAAATGCAAAACATATGAGTATTGAAATCATTTTTCCTCCCATCTCATATTTTTTTTCCGTCCCCTCATTTGTAGGCTAATTCATATTCAAGATATAATTTTAAAAACTTGAAATGAAATTTATTTTACTCATTCAAATCCAGTGGGTGTCGCCAATTTGAGTTAACACTCATTAAATGGAAGAGAATCAGTTCTTAAATTCATGATTTTACCTGATTCTGCTAACTGTGTTTTAGTCATTATAATGCACAGCCTTGAGTGGCTTATAAAGCATTCTTGAAACTTAGTCGCTTTGGATAAAACGGTCGTCTTTCAGTAAAACGTAGGCTATCCAGGTTTTGATTTGCATATTGTCTGTTGTGTAGAAGGAAGGTGTTCTGACAGTTTCGGTCTGTCGATTCTGTAAACATGTACAGGATATAAGTGCAGAACATCAACACCACTTTAAAAACAAATATTGGTTTAATTTACGCCACCTGCAGATCGGTCTCCTGTGAAGGGATGGAACATGATGTGAATGTGAATGTGCCGTATGATGATTCGTTCTCTCTCTCGTTGTGTTGTCAGTGACTGATCCAACACGCTGAGTGTACCTCAGAGAAATGTGTATCGCACCAGGGACCTTTCAGAAACATCAGAAAATTACTTTTCAAAAGAATTTCCGTCTCTGTGTAGAGCTCTGAATAATTGTGCTTTGACTGTTTCATGCGTCACCGTCCAAACATTCTGTGCTGTTATGAATGTTATTGGTGTAGTTGGTTTGAGATCTAAAGGAGTTTGATTTACCTGCTGTGAAAATATATAGGCTACGGCAACTTTCAGAACTCAGAAGTTCCCAGTCCAAAATTGCATTTATTGGATCTAAACTTTAAAAAAATACTTCTGCAATGTTTTGACATTGACAAATAAAAGTTCAACTCATGATCTCTGGCTGCTTTTGAAAGCACATACAGTGCTTCTCTTAAAGGGATACTCCCCTTTTTTTGGAAATAGGCTCATTTTACCACTCCCCCAGAGTTAAACAGTTGAGTTTTACCGTTTTCAAATGTATTCAGCCGATTTTATGATATTTAGAAGAATATCAGTAACCAGACAGTTTCTGGTCTCATTGACTTCGATAGTATATATTTTTTCCAAATGAGACCAGAAACTGTCTGGTTACTAATATTCTTCTAAATATCAGAAAATCGGCTGAATGGATTCGAAAACGGTAAAAATCAACTGTTTAACTCTGGGGGAGTGGTAAAATGAGCCTATTTCCAAAAAAAAAAAAGTGGAGTATCCCTTTAATATGTAAATATAGAGTAGTTTGTAATTCTGAATTCAGCAAATGCCACATTATGACTCATTCTGCTTTAGTACACAATTTATACTTTTCTTCAAAAGAAAGTATGTGAAACAGTAGCACTGGTCCCAATGATGTGACATGTAAGTTTAAGTCAGCATGTATGAATTTTGAATCAACTTTTGAGTGAAAATGTGTTCACACATTTAGCAAACAGATCAAATAATAGCCAAGAAAGGTTTCTGGTTCATTTCACTGTAAATACAGTCAAATGGATCACACTAAATTGTGGAATACAGTATTTCTCAGTGTGTTCTGGTTGCAAACTGCACACTGTTGCATACTTATAGAAACGTGTACACAGTATATGCCCTTCCAAGAGATTTATGGGTTATATCTTAACCATGACCACTCCTCTAAATTAGTTAACCCTCATCCATTGTGCAGGAGGACAGCGGTGATCACGGCTGCTGTAGTACTGTGGTGTGTGTGATAGTGTTTGTGAGAAACACATAACCTTAATAGCATTCTGCAGTTCTGTGGTGGTGTATTCTGCTGTTAGAAATATGTAATGTGTTGTGTTAGTGGACTTTAAGAGCCTCAGGGATGAGCTTTGGAGCCTTGTAAATTTAAAACTAATTTACACGATTGCAATGTGACTGCAAAATAGATTCCAAGCGAGCGCTGGTCATTAAATCAGCGTAATCATATTCACACAAATTGTCATTCTCTCTCTTTCACACACACAGAGCCGTTAAGTGTCTGACTGACGTTGGTGTTTGTTTGCAGGTATGGAGACATGGTTCCAAACACCATCGCTGGAAAGATCTTCGGCTCAATCTGCTCTCTTAGTGGCGTGCTGGTTATCGCCCTCCCTGTACCCGTCATTGTGTCGAACTTCAGCCGGATCTACCATCAGAACCAGAGAGCTGACAAGATGAGAGCGCAGCAGGTACTAAAGAATTCATCCCAGCATAGATATGTTCGGGATAATCTTCTGCTGTTTTTTTTTTTTTTTAAGGGGTGGTAAAGTATGATTTCACTTTTCTAACTTTAGTTAGTGTGTAGTGTTGCTGTTTGAGTATAAACAACAGTATCAAAGTACGCTCAAAGTTTAAAGCAAAGGAAGATATTTACTTTTAAAGGGATACTCCACTTTTTTTTGGAAAAAGGCTCATTTTACCACTCCCCCAGAGTTAAACAGTCGAGTTTTACCGTTTTCGAATCCATTCAGAAGATTTTCTGATATTTAGAAGAATATCTGTAACCAGACAGTTTCTGGTCTCATTAGCCATGTTTCCATCCACTTGTCAATCGAAATATCTGAAATTCGGTTTAAAAACTCATGCGGATAAAGCTGGTGAAAGTGTGTTTCCATCCAACGGCTTTAAAGCGAATAAAAACCTGTACGTAATGACGTCACTTGCTGTTTTGCGATCAAATTGGTATATCGAATTGATTTGAGACATTTTAAGGTGTTTCCATTTATTTTCGCACTGAATCGAACAACATTCAAGCAAACTTTTGCGAACAAAGTTTTTGTTAGACAAAACGGATCGCGCCATCTACCAAAAAATGATCAATATTTCACAAGTTGAAGGCTAATAATGCTTATGTGCCAGCTGATTGCGACATATGAATGGGATAATGTATGCGAGGCGGTTGTTGGTTGTATTCGCTATAACAACCGCCTCGCTATATATTATCCTGCTTATTAGCCTACATATAAATCAACCAAATAAATAAATAAATCAATAATTTGACACAAAATATTGCCTTAAAAACGAGTTTATTGATTTAAAAACGAGTATTGCTTCTGCTAAAGAAAATAGTCTGTTCCGTCTCTGAACTGCGTCCATGGCAACGGTGTGTTATACTAGAAGTGCCGCAGTCTGTTAACTAGAAATAACAGACCACATTCTACATTACAATTCAACCAAGCCACGTAAAAACAAGCAAAACTAAACTAAGAAAACAGCGACGCTATAAACATTGCTATGATGATGACGATGCACGTATGCCCGACGACAGCGGAGGTGACTGTGGTTTGGGAACGACAGCGCTCCATCAGTTCTGGGAGATTGTGGTTCACGGAAACCCTTTGGTTGAAGCATCTTTTTGCTTTGTCCACTTACATCTGTCTTTGTTGACATCCGCCATGTGTGCGCAAACAGACTGGCCGGAAATGAACTCGTCTTCTGACGTGTTGCAACCATAAAAGGGCATAAAACTTAATCGTAATTCATTATTTATTCGGCAAATAACGTTTCCTTTTATCGCATTAGCCGTATATCGATCAAGAGAAAATCCGATGAGACCGAACGTATTTCATTTGAGTCGATTTTCATGAAATTTCATCGAATTTTACTGTTTCCATAAGGCATTTTTCATTCGATATCACTTAATTCGGATAAAAACGTGTCGATGGAAACATGGCTATTGACTTCCATAGTATATTTTTTTTCCTACCATGGAAGTCAATTAGACCAGAAACTGTCTGGTTACTGATATTGTTCTAAATATCAGAAAATCGGCTGAATGGATTCGAAAACGGTAAAACTCGACTGTTTAATTCTGGGGGAGTTGTAAAATGAGCCTATTTCCAAAAAAAAAAAAGTGGAGTATCCCTTTACAGAAAAAGACTACAACAAATGGCTGGTAGGGACTACACAAGCTTCCTCCCGGGTTAGTGACATCACCAACCCTAAAATGTACATAAACCCCGCCCCTGGGAACACGGAGTCCATGTTGAGAAAATGAAAAGTTGTTGTAGTCGAGTATTTGTGAGTCAGCTCAAACTTTAGCATCCATTTTTTCACATTGAATAGAAAGCCACTCTGTGTGCATCTCACAACAGTTCCTATATGAGCGATTTATAGATTACATGACAGAATATGCTTATTGAAGATAGTTAACTCCACATTAGCAACATAAATTCATCAACTAATCATTCAGAGACGACCTGTTGCATTCTACATGTTGTCACTTCTTCTTGAGTCTCTCCTTCTTTGACTGACTCTGATTTAACATTAAAGGGAGAACAGTTTCTGTCATTTTAGTGTGTCTGTGTGAGGAAATCGCAGCTGCTAACACACCCGCCCTCTGCAGCAGCTCATTTGCATTTAAAGGGCCAGGCACAAAACGGTGCGTTTTTGCAAACCCTCAAAAAGGGACAACTTTAACATGCTATATAAAAATATTTGGGGGGTATTTTGTGTTAAAACTTGCACACACACATGTCTGGGGACATCAGAGACGTATTTTACATCTTGTGAAAATGGCATTTTACCACCCCATTAAGTGCCATTTTAAAGGTTCCTAATTTTGTTTCAGAGGTCTCCTACAATAGGTGTACATGCATCCAAGGTCAAAAAAAAAAAAAAAAAATGCTATAATTTTCCAAT
>NW_024121099.1:12015384-12075384 GCF_016745375.1 Pimephales promelas | reverse complement strand
CCTAAGTCATTTCTTTGAAATCCATGGGATTTTTGTTTTCCATTTGCCAGGCAGTTTTTTTGTGTGTGTTTTATATTTTGAGTTTCTGATTATTAAATCTCCATTGTATTAACTCAGTTTTTCAATTTCAATGAACTTATAGTTTTAAAGCAATCAGGTTACTTCATTTTTTAAAGGGATAGTTCACTCTGAAATAAATTTTTGGTATGTTTTAGCTTACCTCAAGGGCACCCAAGATGTAGGTGTCTTTGTTTCCGCTGCAGTTTCAATTTTGATATTTTTAGGTCAAACCGTTCTTGTCTGTCAGTCATATAATGGAGGTCTATGGTCACCACCTCAAAGAGCATCCACAGAGAAGTCCAAATTAAACATGATTTAATGACTCGTAAATGTAAGTACACGTTGATGGCCTAAGACACGAAACGAGCGGTTTGTGTGAGAAAACGAACAGTATTTATATCGTTTTTACCTCTTGTTATCATCTCTCGCGCGTTTACGTCACTCATTGTTTACACCGAGATTTCAGAAGTGTTACTCCTCACTGTGAAGATCTAATCATATTCAGATGTGCAGGAAATAGCAATGGAAGACGATTTCGATATATCAACAGACAACTTTGATTTTTTTTTTTTTTACGCAACCGCGCGAGATCACTGCCGGCGCTATTGATTTCAAAGTGAACTATCCTTTTATGTTAAACCAACAATATTTTTTTACAGTGTAAGAATGAGCTATAAGAATAACATGTTCCTGGAACAACATTTCAATCAACCAATCAGATTTGAGGGATAACTTTACAGTTTATGTCAAGTTTAGGCTTAAAACCAGAATTAGGTGCTTCAACAACAGTGTTATTAACCTATAATTTTCCTGTGATTTTAGGGACAGGTTATACTGTAGGTAGGGATATGGTTTGGGACCAAATATTTGGACATGAGTTTGTCTAACTCTGCAAAATCAGGATGTGCGTTCAAGTATGAGCAATAGTGGTGTTTCTTCAAGAATCTATGATAAATGAAGTTTAACCTAAAAAGTACTGTCACTGTACTGTACTGTAAGTAATCACTTACTCAGCTATTCATAATCATATTCATGATTATTCATTCACTCTAAATTGTAATGTAGACATGCATTTTCGGTAAAGCTGCTTTGAAACAATATATATTGTGAATTGAATTGAATCATAGCATTCATAAATAGCTATTCATAATCACGTTAAAGTTTAGAGGGGTAATTAATCCAAAAATGACAATTCTGGCATTATTTCCTCACCATCATATTGTTTTATATGTGCATGACTTTATTTTTTTAGCTGCTTTCCATATAATGAAAGTGAACGTACACCACTGCTGTTAGATACAGTAGTTAAGCTAGATTCTTTTATGTTCTACTATTTCTTTTTAAGCAGGATTTACAGCTTGCGTGATTTTTTTTGAAGTGCTTTGTGGTGTGATGGTCTTGAAATCGTATCTGCCGCAGCCTCGTGTCCTGTCAGTTTATCAGATCATAACTGCAGGGATTAAAGCAAAGCTATTCCATAAACACACCTTTTCCCACTGCTGAAATCCATCTTCACTACGCAGGACAAGAAGCTGCATTCAAAGCACGAGAGAGAGAGATTCAATCCGTGACTTTACTAATGCGGCAGGTAGAGTTCTCCGGAATCTTCTCAGGTTGTTAAACCCACAATAATCCAATATTTACAATCCCCGAGTGAGGGGTATTTTTTCAGCATGGATCTATAAACCCATTACTAACTGTCCTGCAATGCTATTTATAAACCAGACAAATGCTTTCTTCCACTCTTCAGTCTATTCTGGCTTTGAATTTCTACTTGGCTCTTACTTTTGTCTCTGCACACTGTTATTCAGTCTTGACCTTCGACGAAAGGTCATTAGGAAGTGTTTATGTGCTCCACTTTATGATTTATTTATTGATTTATTAAATGTTCAAAAATAAAAATCTGATGTATTTCTTCAAAATCAAATCCAAAATGTATACAAATATTTTGGATTTGATATAAATATTTTTTATAAATATTTGTATTAATTTTTTTTTAAATAAAATTATATTTAAATTAATTTTATTAAAATATTTTATTGATTAATTCACCCAATTAATCCAATCTGTTTGTTTGTAATATAATAATCATTATTAATCCTTATTATGATTGCCTTATGCAACACTAAATATAAAACTATATTATTCAATAATACTAATTATTTATTTTTAAGCGCTTAACTCATCCTGCAACATTTAACTTAAACTTTTAAGCATGTAACCACTTATTATTAGTCTCAGAAAAAATGGTACAAAAGTTGTAACTGGGACAAAAGGCACTAATATGAATTATTTGGATATTAATATGCACTCATATGTGGTAAATAATGTACAAAGTTGTACCTTTTGACAGGGTACCGCCCCGGTGACAGCTTTTGTACCTTTTTATTCTGAGAGTGGACAGCCTAGCAATCACCCTGAGCGCTCCAGCATCATCTTCACCATTAAAAGAACTACATTCAACAGATTTATTGATCTTTTCTAACCCTGGAGCTTTTTTTTTCCGGTACAGCCTGCGTAGATGCTAATCATGGGTAGTTAAGTCATCCAATGGCTGTATCTCTTGTCTCCACTGAGAAAATTGTGTTGTTAATGTGACGTCCCTATCAGCGCTTTTTTAACAATGGATTTGTCAGTGATTGATGGTTTAATACCCTCCGAGGTTCCTCTGCTCTCTTTCCTGATGGAGTGTCCGGAAAGAGAGTGTTGCAACCCGTGGATTTGACTGAAATGTATTTATTTGGGATTTATTGCTTGCGTATCTGTGATTGGCTTGGAAATTACACTTTTTGTTCCCTAGTCAAACAGGAAATACACTATGATCAATTTTTCGTTGCTCTGAAGGATGTATGACATTCTGCTTTTGCTCTGTTGGTGTTGTGTCAAGATGAATCCTTTATTGAAACCGCTCTGTAGAATTAGTTTGCTCACACACTTGTGCTTCGGGGCGTTTTTAAATGTAGTTCCTGTGTTGAACTGTATAGGAGTGAAATGATTTGTGTGATGTTGGTCGTTGTCTCCGTTCCTGTAGGGCTACAAAGGATTTAGACGTTTTGTGTTTCCCGCTCACGTCCTACATGATTAAACTTACTTGGATGTTTTTGTCGGTATAGCTGCATCATTTCATTCTACTTAAAGGGATAGTTCACTTTGAAATTCATTTTTGGTATGTTTTAGCTTACCTCAAGGGCATCCAGATGTTGGTGTCTTTGTTTCTGCATTAGTTTCAATTTGGATATTTATAGGTCAAATCGTTCTTGTCTGTCAGTCATATAATGGAGGTCTATGGTCACCACCTCAAAGAGCATGCACAGAGAAGTCCAAATTAAACATGATTTGATGCCTCGTAAATGTAAGTACACATTGATGGCCTAAGACGCGAAACGAGCGGTTTGTGTGAGAAAACAAACAGTATATATATCGTTTTTACCTCTTGTAACCACAGCCACAAAGTGCCCGTGCCTTCAGATTCTTGGACGATATAAATACTGTTCGTTTTCTCACACAAACCGCTTGTTTCGTGTCTTAGGCCATCAATGTGTACTTACGTTTACGAGTCATTAAATCGTGTTTGATTTGGACTTCTCTGTGCATGCTCTTTGAGGTGGTGACCATAGACCTCCATTATATGACTGATAGACACGAACGGTTTGACCTAAAAATATAAAAATTGAAACTACTGCGGAAACAAAGACACCTACATCTTGGATGCCCTTGAGTAACTAAAACATACCAAAAATGTATTTCAAAGAGAACTATCCCTTTAGGGCTTTTTGTTCCGCTAAAACAAACCTAATTGTGCTTAGGTCCAATTATTGATGATCTTATCTGCCCTGACTCCTTCAGCCATCCTTGGTTTCGGCTGACGGGGCAGTCCTTGCTCTGTCCTAGCCTCTCTGAACAGCCCGTCCTCTCGTTCCTCGATCAGATCGGCTGCTTTTAAAGCCTTCTGATGGGCTACTTCTATGGCGATAAACCACCTTGCCTCGGGGGCCAGATGGTATCGGGGAGGCATAAAAGAGAGACGTGAGACCGTTGTTTCTTGAGAGACTTGTTCTTCAGGACAAGACATCTTTGCGTGTGATTGTTTTACAACGAGAGGTTATAGAGGTTACCGGATACGTGCGAGTGGCATCAAGGACAGCGGTCTGTCTCGGGAGGTAGTTGCGTGGTAAGGTCAAGGCTTTAACCCACTTCAATGTTTATAGCAGTTAGATAAAGCCTTTATGGATTAAAACTACAAAGAACAGCAGCTCTGTATCATAGCAACAAGTTTGGCAAGAAGGAAAGTGGAATCTCCCAGCAAGCCAGTCACACAACATGGTCATATATTGCAGACTGTTTTGAATTATATTTAGCTAACATCCACATAAATATTTTTATCTGTAATATTTTCCCATGTCTTAATATTTTTTACCATAGTTTTAGAAAAATGCAAACAATTTGATGTATAATTTATACAGTTTTCAAAAGGCCATTTTCTTGCTTTTGGGTTTTGAAGGCACAGTTGCACACACTGCCACCATGTGGCAAACTGTTGTATGTGGAATGTTTTTCCCTATGGTTTTTCCCCTCCAAACCAAGATGGCCGACGGCCAGTCAAAAATGCCAGTTTGGTCCGGAAAATGCATCATTTGAATGTAATTTGCGTTACGTAAATAAAAAGACGTGATTATTTAATGTATATGTTGCTTGGAATGTGTCACTTTACTCTTTACATCAAAAAAGCAATACGATTATATAATGCATGTTACTTGTAATGCATTTCCATCAACACTGCATGCCAGATGAGATTAAAAACACCGGATTGCTAGTGTTCCCCCCCCCCAACATCAATAGAACATCAATAGATCAATGTAGATTTCAGGGTAATAAGGGTAAATCAACATACTCTGTGTGAAGCTGTTCCTCATATTCTCTGGTCAAACAGGAACAATCTCAATTGCAATAACTGAACATCATTTTATTATTTCATTTATTGGTTTGTTAAATACAGTATTACTGTGTTATTACTGTATTATGTTCTCTTCAGTTAACAACAGAAACGCATACTGTGTCTACTCAAGTGGACATCTGAAAATATTGTTTTCCGTGCCCTAAAATAAAAACATGAAAAAGATCCTGACTTAGTAAATATATGTATTTTGGTTTTAAATAAATGCTGTTATAACTTTTAAAACGGAACTTTCTATTATCATTGAATGACATTGTGAAATATATTAAAACAGAATTATTATAATAATATTTCACAATATTACTGGTTTTATTATATTTTGCATGAGAGACTTATTTCCAAATCAGTGTTGAATTGGTATTGTTTTTTTTTTGCACAAAAAAGTGTAAAAACATATCTTTTTAAAAAACGTATGGAGCCAGAGATGACAGTGAACAAAATGTTTTTGTTCTTTAACAAAAATAAACCCGAAGTCTTGATGATGCTATCAACTCTGAAGGCTGTAAATAGTCGTGGTCTCTTTAAATAGATTTGTGTCCACTTAAGATAGATGTTTTAAGGTGAGTAGCTTGTATCTGAAGACGTCGCCCTAAATAAACTTTTGTGGTGTTTTTATCTCTCAGTTTCCAGACAATGACAGCACTCTGTGTCTGAAGAACAGATCTTCCTTTGAGCACCAACATCATCACCTGCTACATTGTCTGGAAAAGACAACCGTGAGTACAGCTCCTCCGCTCAGTCTGTTACTGGACACAAAGTGCATAATCCAGAATGTTTCATGAAGCATTTCCTCCCGTTTTCCAACAGAACCATGAGTTCACAGACGAGCTGACGTTCAGTGAGATGTGCATGACCGAGTCTGTGGGTTACCGCACCAGCCGCAGCACCTCCATCTCCAGCCAGCAGGGGTTGTCGACGTCCTGCTGCCCCCGCAGAGCTAAGAGAAGAGCCATCCGCCTCGCCAACTCCACCGTGTCCGTCAGCCGGGGCAGCGTGCAGGAGCTGGACACTCTACAAGTGCACAAAACATATGTTGGACCCCAAAGGTATGACATCAGACAGGCATGATGATGTCATTTTCACTCTCAAATCAAATAGAAAAAAGGTATCAGGAAATATAAACTTAGATTTACTTATTTATTTAGCATAAAGAAAATTTAGAGTATTTTTAGGAGCATTACAAATATATCATTATTATTATATCCGTAGTTCATCATTAATTTATTTTTTACATATAGCATGTACAGTACATACATGCATTTTCTGTGAACAGCTTTGAAATGATATTTATTATTTAAAAAACGTTATACAAATAAATAAAAAAAGTTGTATTTCTTTTTATAAGAATTACTTTTATCCAGGAAGGATGCTTTATGAGACAAAAAAAAAAACAGTAAATACATGTTACAAAATACTTAATAAATTTATATTAAAATAAATGATTTTAAATTGGAATAATATTTCACAATATTACTGTATTTCTTGTATTATATATATAAATGCATCCTTTGTGGTCATAAGAGACGACTTCTTTCTAAAAACAGTAAATAATCAACATTTCAGTTCAGGTCATGTTGTTTTATAATAATTATTATGATTTTAATTATTAATAATTATACTGTATATTACTTAACCTAAACTGAAATATGTAAAATACTGATATACCGGTAGTATTTATATGTAATGTTGTTTTATAATTATAATGATTTTAGTTATTTCTATCAACAATTATAAATTTACTTCATAAGTGTATTTATAATAATTATAAATAATTGTTAGTATATGTGAATACACTATAATCCATAAATGGTTTAATAACTATAAATAATTTTTGTATTTGATATTTATTCATTACAGTAATTATAATGAGACTGTTTTGAATATTTCTTGACATTTTTCTTAAGATGTCTTAAGATTCTTAATGGGCTCTATGCACGGCGTTTACATTTAAATACAATACATTTCACACACTGATAAATACAGCTTCTTTTATTTTATTTTTATTTTATTTTATTTATTTATTTGACAGGGACAGTGTACATTAATTAGCCTTACTGCAAATGTACAAGAATTAGCCAAAAGGCTATTTTTCATCCATTGTCCCTGGACAGATGTTAATATTGTCTACCAGCAGTTAAAACTTTACAAGGAAAATACAAAATATAAAAACAATATAAATCGCTAAATCCTTTATGTAAATACAGTGTACAAATTCATTATCTTATCAACATTTTGGCAAAATATAAATGTTGAAAACAGTTACTCAACAAGGACACAGATGGCAGCACGATCAGGTCAGGAGAAATTATATACTTATTAGTGCTGACATAACTGGTGTAATATGAGCCAGTTTTACTGTATTTTTCTACATGTGTATATATATGACACCAACAAAAACAATAACTTCTGTCACAATTCCAGTGATATCCCATCTAACCTGGAACTTTTGTTTTTCTTTATGAACGAACGTGTCCAAACAGCCGCTCCAGTCTGAACGCCCGGACGGAAGACCTGAAGCTCAACTGTGAGGATAGAGATTTCACCGCGGCTATCATCAGTATACCCACCCCTCCTGCCAACACCCCCGACGAGAGTCTGCCGCCCTCTCCTGCCATTCCTGGAATCTTACGCAACTCCCGCTGTTCCTTCACCCACGAGACAGTGAAGATCTCCTCCTTATAACCGCCACAAGCACACAAGCACCCTCTACCGCACAACAGAAAGCAAGTGATGGGGGAAAGAGCGCTTCTCCTAGGAAAAGACACGTAACATATCTGCTTCATTCCAAATCGACAGTTCGACGCAGACTCGCATGAGCTGACGTGCTTTTTTTGTGACCCTGTTGTACATCGGAGGACCGCAGACCGATCGGACGCGCTTGTTCGGGGGACAAACTCAATCCGATGCATTTTACAATGATAAATCAGCAGTCATAGTGGCACAGAAGGCCTTTTACTTTTAAAGATATGCAATGTTTCAACAAGCAGGAATTATGCCTATATACGTACATCCACTGCGTAATACAGTTGCAGGAGAGATTACAAAAGGTGGGAATGATCTTTGCAGGGAAAAAAAAAAAAAAAAATGATGGCCGATATAGAGGAGGTGGTGTATATGTATCAATATTTGTATCATATTGACCTCTTTAGATCACATGCATCTTCAAAACCCCACTAAAAAAAAAGAGATTTCTGAGCAATCCTACCCAAACATGCATGATGTTGTATAGTAGATACCATGGCAGAGAATGGAGCCGCCAACATGCTACTCTCACATACTTTTGCATGAAACTTAATTTACCTCTGTTTAGTTTGTCCTGTTTTCTTTATTGACATTGAAGAAAAAAGATGATATTTACAGAGTATTAATGATCAAATGTGCTGCACTAGATGTGCACATTAGAAAAAAGAATGATAAACAAACATTCAGGCATGTTCTTTGCAAAAATCTTAGGCTGAGCGAGTGAGTGAGTGTGTGTGTGTGTGCGTGAGAGGTCCGACTCAGAATTTGATCACAGATATGCATGGATACCGTTATAGGTATTTTTATGTTTTCTCCCATGGGAAAATGAAGCGTTCCTATAGCATTTTAAAGCGAATTGAGGGCGTTTACCACTGTCATTGAGTTTTACCGCAGTAATTAGTCACTTCAACTCATTCTTTTTTTTTTTTTTTCATTTGGCTTGGTAATTAAGTGTAACCTAAACCCTAGTTAGCTATTTTTATACAGTAGTTCACGCATATGTCCAGTGGGTCATTTCTCTGATTTGTTTTGATGCTCTGTTAATGTCTATTTAAAATTCATAGGCAGCAATGAGACGGGCAATAATAGTGTGATTATTTTTTAATACAGCTGAAAAGAAAGATACAATTCTAAATGGAAATGAGTACAAAACCGGTGGAATGCAAATTTGCACTTGACTGATGAAAAATATATTTGTTACTCTGTTTACAAGCCTTTTTATTTTTACGTTTGTTTCGGTTCTGTTTCTAACCAAGCCCTCTCCAGCTTCATAAAACGGTGTGAAGTGGTAAATTTAGTAATTGGTCATGGCACTTGCTCATTTTCGGCAGGGGTTTTGGGTGAAACGGCTCCTGGTAGAAGATTAAAGAGTTAGATATCAAAAGCACAGAGGTGTAAAGTCTATTCCACAAATAAAGTGAACAGAACTCAGAAAACAAAATGTCTGTTGGCTCTCAATCACATCTCAACATCTGCATCGATTATTTTGTTTTTGAAGTGTTACATATCATCTCAAAAAATGTAATTTACGTACTTTTCTTCAGATATGCTGACACCATCTGATGTTTTATGGTGCTAATCTTGAATGCGATGGGTAAGATGTTCACTTAAAGTCTCATGGCTAATTGTTTTCTGGTTTTCTCCTGAGGGAACACTGTGTAATTGGCTATCAAATTGCATAATGTGAGAATTTGCCTTTAAATCAAAATAATTTAGCTGAGCATAATTACTCGCACCACAGCCGATCTTTTAGCACTAAGTCAACATGAAATGCATATTACATCTCTAATGTGGCATTTCTGAGAGGAATAGGATATTTAAAGCTGGAAATATGTAGGGCGGGGCTTGATTTTCCAGGAATTAATTGGATGTTTTAAATGTTGACTTAGCTGCGATAAAACAAAAGTAGCAGGGATTTCTTCCATGTTGTCACATACATTTGTATGTAACAGATGATCAAAAATGCATCGGTTGTTGATCGGATATTGAGATTTAGCAACTTAGCAACTTTGTTGCTAGATTAGCGACTTTTCACACTCCTTTAGCCCCCCAAAAAACAAACATTGATTTTAGTCTGTCACTACTTGTTCCATTGTCTGACAGAAAATATTTAAATGAGAACAGCTTTATTGGATATTTGGCTATATATTATATTAAATACAGTATGTGGGTATGGACTAGTAGAGAAAACAAATGTAAAGTGCTGACAGTTGACGCATTAGGGAACAATTGTTTGCAACAAATTCTAAATGCATTTAGAAAATATATCGGGTGAATTTTCAATTCATTGAACTGAAACTGAATCCCATGGGCCTATTGTATAACTTTGATATGATGATAATTTTTTTCCGTATATTTTATTTTATTATATAGGCCTGTTTTATGTAATCAAAGCTGTTACATCCAATCCATAATTGTGATTAGTATCAAGCTACACTCCACCATCATAACTCTCTGTTTGTTAGGATGACGAGTTACATTTCTAGGCTAGTCTGCCTCAGAGGTCACCAGTCGCGCCCACAGCCGGTGCCGGAAGTAAAAATTCAATACAATTTCTCCATTGACAGTTGGGATGTGTACGCCATAAAAAACATAGGTGGTAGACTTAAAACCAGCCTAAACCACCACAGCCTATGAGCGAGCCAGATGCTCAGTTTTTTAGCATGTGGAGCTGCAAATGCGTTTTACTTAGTCATATAAGCTTCAGTAAATCGAGGAAAAGGAGTTTTCTTTTACTGTCTATGGGAGTTTCCCTGCACGACGCGTCATCAATCCGGAAGTCGGCCATTTTGGAGGCACAGAACATAAACAATGCCATTGAACTGAACGGACTCGCAAATTTGGCTGATTATTTCTGCTGAAAATGATCGAGTTTTGGTCTGTACTAATCTGTCGCATCGGGAAAATACCTTTTGAGCTCTATAGACTGCCAAAAGTTAAAGAGAAGAGTGCAAAAAAATTATGAAAGAAGGCGTTTGTGGTTGAGAGAGGCACAGCATCAGCTCATGAGTCACATGTGTAAATGAAGCTTTGACTATGGCGTAAAATGTTAACGTATTAACTATGGCTACATTCACACTGTCTCTCAAAATCCGATTGGAATTTGATCCAAAATGATGTGCACACTCAAGGAAGAATTGCAGTACGGGCTAGAGAAGCTAGCTCGTTTGGACCTTTACCACTTATTAGCTTTAGTTTGTCAAAATATTGCGCTCTCTCCTGCTTGGTAAGTCCTTCTCTATATGATTTCGCAACTACCACGGGTTTTTTCTGTGTTTTTTGTTTAGTTTAACAATGTGTTCAGTAGTACATAAACAGTGCAACCCATGCTGTTGTTTACATCCGAGTGCCTCATCCGGTTTATTAATTCCTCATCCGGTTTACTAACATATATGTGATATGTCCATAATTGCCATATCAATATCATAGATCAATATGGCTCTGAACCATAGGACCATGACCCATGATATAATGAAGGCGGAAAAATGGTTACGCAACACTGACCTCTAGCGGTAGAGTAACAACAGCAGCGCGAGCTCAAGAGGCTTGATTATGCGATAGACCGTTTCAGTCTCGACACAGAATTAAAAGGGTATTTTTTAACTCACAATTTTGACTTTTATAAAATCGCAATTGCGATTTTTATCGTTATATATTTTAATTGCTACTAGTTTATATCTAAAACTTCTGTGGAGTAATATCACATTTGGAATTCTGTGAAAAAGAATTTCGAATTGAAACGAGTTTCCATGGATTTACAAAGTTTGTTTGAGAGTATTATCATGAGTATTATCAGCGAGTAACTGCTTAAAAGAAAAATAAGGCTTATTCTATCAATTGAAATGCAGTTGAATGGTCTCAGATGAAGGAAATGAACAGGATGCTAATAAAAAAATGAAGTGACATCACAGAACCTTTAAAAGCAGATCCAGCACTTGGCCTGTCCCTCTCCTCCGTCCTCCGTTCTGAAATCATGTGGTTCATGCTCCTGTATTTGCAAATATCAGCTATTCAAGGCAAGTGAAACTGTATTTCCTAATTAAAATAAATTCCATATTTTTGCAGTGTTTACATCCATTGTGTTCTATGCTGCTGTTAATGAGTCACTTAATGGATGAAGCATGCAGGCTAAACAAACAGGCTATTGAAATAACATGCACATTTATTTATTTTGCATAACCTATGTTTGTTTAATCTGGGTCCAATAGCATTCTTTTGTAATTCATTGCAACATTTTTCATTAGGTTACGTATCATTCATCAATTTATAGTATCAAGATAACAATTAAAAAATAATAATAATTTTGCTTTAATGAAAATTAAAATTCTCCAATTAAAATTCTCAAACACTCCAACTCCAATTCTCCAGCTCCTAGCATTTGGTGCTTCAGTGGAAACAAGATTATCTGACTGATAAATCTGATAAAATGGCTAATGAGTGACAGTATAACTTTTTTGTTTGTTTTTAACATTTTCAAAATAAAAAACATGAAAATGAAGCTATAATAATCAATATTTTACTGGAAATTCTGATTCTATTTTGATTTTTGGATATGAGATTTGGATATGATGCGGCATAATGCAGACAGGGAAATGAACAAAAAAATAGCCATCATTTTTGCAATCTGCAGTCTGCTAATTTAATTATGTATATGTTTGTTTGTTCATTTGTTTGTTATTAATTTCAATAACATTTCCGTAGCTTCATCTTTATAATATAATAAAATAAAATATGTGATAGGCCTGTATATATGCATGCATTAACAAGCTCTTAATGTAAATAATGTAAATAATGTATAAAGTATATATAAATGCAATTGCAGTTTCAAAACTTATGGCTAATTTGTTTAATTTCTATGTGAAATGTAATTATAATTAAATGCATTAAAATATTTATTATTGTTATATATATATATATATATATATATATATATATATATATATATAAGCTTTTTATTTAGCTATTTGATTATCTAACTAGAGCACTGAACATACATATAGTTGTTGTTTTTTATATCAAGTTCCTGAGAAAATTTTTAATTAGTTAAATTTGAAAATAATTAATTAGTGGATAAATAAATTAACAAATAAAAATGGAGGAAAAAATGGTTATGCATTCACATATAGCATAAAATTGTAGTTTTGTTACGCTCTTTTAGGCTATCTCCTCTCAGTGTACATTAACAAATCAATTTAATGATCAAAATCATTCATTCTAAATTAAAACAGCTACAATGATTAATATATAGAAGAATATGATAATGCATCTTTGTGATATAAAATGTATTATTATTTGCTAACACTTTACAATAAGGTTCATCAGTTAGCAGCATAGGTAACTACTTTAGTTAATTCGATCTAAGAATGAACAATACTTGGACAACATTTAATAATCATTGTTAATGTTAATTTCAATGTTTACTAATACATTATTAAAATCAGTTGATATGTTTGTTACATTAGTTAATGCATTGCGAACTATTACGAACAATCAATTAATGACTATTTTTTATTAACTAACAAAGATGACTAAATACTGTAACAAATACATGAACTCTTGAAACTTCGTACTTTATGGAAAAATGGTAGGAATACAATATTTATGCACATTAAAACATGTTGCATGAGAGTTTCCCTATAATGTTCATGATGGTTGCAATAAATTTCAAAGCAATGGACCTGAAGTTTCTGAAACCATGATCATTCAGTGGTTTGTATGTTCTTCATAACCCTGTGGAAAGACACGGTTATGCCTGTGGTTAACTCACTGATGCTTATGTGCAGCGGGTTTATCTCAGAATCTGCAAAAACATGCAATTTGCCAGAATTTCAGAGCTGAAAGCCACAGGCAGATAAGAGACCGCTGCAGTTTCTGCAGAGCATGTGGTTCTTCTGCTCTCAGAATTCACAACCACATTTTCCAGCGACCATATAAGGTTAAAAAAGACACCTTGACCCTGATGATATTCTATCATTTAACATTTTACAATATGGCTCATTAGTTAACGACTTTAGTTAACATGAACTAAGAATTACAGCAGTTCCATACACATATATATATATATACACACACACACATACAAACATATATATATAAAAGGAAAAAGGAATAAAAACAATGTAAAAAAAAATTGTTGCTGTCCACCACTTTTTTTTTTGACAACATAAATTCAAGATATAAAATATATCTATCCAATCTGATAAGTTATGATGTTTAGCACTTGAAATTTTACTATACAATATTTTATTGCATTTAAAATAAGTACTGTTATTTCAAAATAAAAACACATTTTCATAAAAAACATTTTTTTTTTTTTGATAATTGTTTTACGAGTTTTTTTTAAGCAAAAAAAGTTTTTGTTTTGCAGGGCTCAATGTGGCTTTACGTGGATCGACCAGCCCGTGTAAAGGCCGGCTGGAGGTGCGTGCCGGTGACGGCCGGTGGGGCTTGGCGTGTCATCACGGCTGGAAGGAAGAAAATGGACAGGTTGTGTGTAAATCATTAAAGTGTGGGCACGTGAAGGATTCCGGTTATCAAATTACCATGTACAAAGATCCACCTCCACCCAAACTATTTTTGATGGATCAAGTGACCTGCATATCGAATGAAACGAGCCTTTGGGAATGTCCATTTTATGGTGGAGATAACCTTCAGTGCAAAAACGATGTTCCTTCTTTCGTTGCTGTTGAATGCACTGGTAGGTAGTGTTTCTAGTTTCACATGTTTAACTGAAATTATTGCATTTTATAATTATTTTTTGAGGTCATCTTGGTTAGTATCCAGAGGTGAATCAATACACAGTGTTGATGCCAAGCTTTTCACCATAGGAAATGTTAAACTGAGTTTGAATGGGCAGAGGGATAAATGTGCAGGAACGGTGGAGTACACAACGCAGAACGGCAACTTTGGTGTCTGTAAAGATTCTGCCTGGGGTAAGTGGACTAAAAAAAAGAATTTATTTTTAATTTCTAGTTCTTAGCCACTAAATGTTGACTAAAAAGAGGAATAAAAAAAAAATCATCTTTTGGAAATTGATCTAAATGCCTTAATTAAAAACTTTAGCATGGGTGTGTTCACTTATGCTAAGCATAAATGTTTAGCTTAATGTATGTTTTGTGAATTATACTGTAGTCTGTTAACTTTGGTATTTGTAAATATGTAATTATTAATGAATATTTGCGTGTAATGTTATATATGATAGCTGACACTTTATGCAAGGATTATCTTTTATGTATTTAATTGCATCTGGCCAAGGTAAAACACAAGCAGACAAGATATGCCAGGAGCTTAAATGTGGAGATTGTTATCGGGGATGTGATGAAAAGGATGGACTGTTTAAAGGACAAACGAGCGAAGAAAGTGTATCGCTTAAATGTGATGGCAAAGAACAGTTCTCTTGGCAATGTATGTATGAGTTGTCAAACTGCATGGAACAAGTCGGTGTGATCTGCAAAAGTAAGTGTAAAGCTACTATTGTTAAACAGCTTTCTGGGGTATGTCGCTCTGATTGATGGCATTCATTGTTCTGATATTCTAATATTCAATCAGTCTGTTCATCTGGGAATCTGAACATTTTCACTGAAATTCCTTAATATACTGTATTTTCAGTAATTGTCCCAGATAGTATTTTCATGATTTGTATCAGGTGAGTGGTAACATGCACACTCATATTTACACTGGGACACTTGTATTGTACAGAACACAAGAGGTTCCGTCTGCGAGATGGCGACGATCTTTGCTCTGGGCTTGTGGAAGAGCGCTATGTCTCAGATCAATCGTGGGTTCCTGCTAAGGATAAAGATGTCAACCCTGAAGACATCTGTACGCAATTAAATTGTGGAACCTCTGTAAATTTCACTAACGATAATGGAAATAACGGTCTCCGACTGACATGCTCAGGTAATGCACAGGGTTTTTTTTTTTTTGTGTGTGTGAATAATATTACATAAATAAATATATAAATGTTAATACATATTTAAATGTTTGATAAGTTATTAATGTAATTATTAATAACAAATGCTACATTAATACAAAGAGAGAAACACAGTTTGAAAAAGATGATTTTTTTTGTACAATGTTATCATTACAAATTGAAAATTGTATTTCTTCTCAAGTTAAATTAATATGAGTTGCAATTTAATAATAGGGTTGTTAGCTATTATTGTGCTCAAGGTTGTAGAACCTTGTAAAATGTGAATATGATGTAAACATTATTACTACACTGTAAAAATTGTAAAAAGTTGAGTTAATACAATGAAGGAGATTAATTTAATCACCAGAAACTCAAAATATTTTGTTATCTGAACTACATAAATTATCTAAGTTTATTTGACAAAAGAAAAAATGTTGTGATTACAAATCATGAAAATATTTTTTACAGTGTATTTATTATAGCCTATTTATTATGTTTTTTGTACAATATGAAACAAATTTACAAATTTAACATTGTATTGTTTCATCTCAAGGTAAATTAATACATGAAAATGTGTTGCAATTTAATAAATGGGTTTTTATTATTATTATGGTAATAGGGCAGACAGAGTTGACATTACACGCTCAAGGTCGTACTGACATTAATAACAATAAAAATACATATTTATTTGTATTTATTTTTATGTGTATAGTCATATAGATAATAAATATGCTACTTAACCAATATATCTTATTAAATAAAATAAAAAAGCTTTTAATGATACATCACATCAACTTAAAATATCTCTCTCTCTCTCTCTATATATATATATATATATATATATATATATATATATAGATAGATCAAAATAATTTTTTTATTATTTTGGATTTATTATTATTTTGGTCAGTATTGAAATCATACTTATGTAACATGATTATTTCACATGACTTTGGGAACTTGTTGAATTTGGTAGAAAGACGCATTTCAACAATTATTAAAAAATCGAAATTTGAACATTTATTGTACTTTTTGAACTATTAAAATAAGTAGTTCTTTTCTAATGCACTTAAGCAAAGTATAAGAGTATTCAAGTAGAAATTATTACCACAAATAAATAAGATCAACAGTAAAGTGCACTTCCACAATCTCATGAAAACTAGTATCTTTATTATTAGTCATAGGTCACTCTGTGTTTAATTTTCAAGTGGTTAAACAAATTTGCAGTGTTCCCCTGCGTTGTAGCCACTACCATTGCAAATCTTGCACAAAGCATGTTGCTCCTCGTTGCTTCTATATATATATATATATATATATATATATATATATTATTAAACAGTGGGGTAGTTCCAAGCCAAAACAGCCATCCTTCTAATGAAGGAAAGGACGAATGTGATAAGAAAAATATTTAATTAAAAAAAAAAAAAGTATATTTGAAAAGTCAGCATCACATTCTCGTTCTTATTTTTTTGTTTGATGTACATTAGTAGTTTGTGTTAATAATGCATACAAGTTTTATTGAATCCTACACTGCAAATGTTTTATTTCAATTTACTGTTTTCATTTGAATCCTTTATTTTATTTGTTTTTTTTTAATGACATTTTCTGTGTTCACAGGCAAGGTCAACCTTCGCAACTTCACATCAAAGTGTTTTGGAGATGTTATGGTTAGTGTGAACGGCTCTGACTATGGAGTGTGCTACAGTAAATCGAATAAAAGACTGGGGGAGCAAGTGTGTAAAGAGCTTGGCTGTGGAGAGTTGCTGGATGAGAAAGAGGGCCGCGGCATTTCTAACGGTTTGCTGAGTAACGTTGAGTGCCTGGGCGACGAGGCTTCACTGTGGCATTGCCTGGCCAAACATGAGATAAAACAATGCAAGTCAACCACTGTTATATGTGAAGGTAACTGAGACAGCCTTGCAGTTAAAGGGATTGATCACTTTTACTCACAATTAATTTTTGGTATGTTTTAGCTTACCTCAAGGGCATCCAAGATGCAGGTGTCTTTGTTTCCACAGTAGTTTCAATTTTGATTATTTTAAGTCAAACCGTTCGTGTCTGTCAGTCATATAATGCAGGTCTATGGTCACCACCTCAAAGAGCATGCACAGAGAAGTCCAAATTAAACATGATTTAATGACTCTTAAATGTAAGGACACATCGATGGCCTAAGACACGAAACGAGCGGTTTGTGTGAGAAAACGAACAGTATTTATATCGTTTTTACCTGTGGTTACAAGAGGTTAAAACGATATAAATACTGTTTGTTTTCTCACACGAGTCATTAAATCATGTTTAATTTGGACTTCTCTGTGCATGCTCTTTGAGGTGGTGACCATAGACCTCCATTATATGACTGATAGACACGAACGTTTTGACCTAAAAATATCAAAATTGAAACTACTGTGGAAACAAAGACACCTACATCTTGGATGCCCTTGAGGTAAGATAAAACATGCCAAGAAATTATTTCAAAGTGAACTATCCCTTTAATTATGATCTTTTCAGAATATACAGGAAAGTTACTTAAATCACATGCAACTGAGGCAGTAATAAAATGTGATGGTTTTAAATGGCAGACAGCTTGGATATGCGTTTGAGTGATGGTCTGGGTCGTTGTTCTGGACGTGTAGAGCTGCAATGGGAGGGCAAATGGAAGTCCATAAACTCCTACGGGTGGACCAATGAGGAATCAAACATTGTGTGTGAACATCTCAAATGTGGTCAATCAACTTCAATAAATAAACTCCTCATTGAAGAGAAACAGAATCAACTGGAATCATGGCATTTCAAGTGTGTAAACTCTAAAGCAAAAATCTATGAGTGCTTAAAAGAAGCGAGAACTTCCAAGAGTCAAAGAGCACTAAATGTAAAAGTCATATGCCAAAGTAAGTAAAAATATGATTTGATGACAATTTTGTGTTTTTGACATATTTTCACAATATTTACATCATTTTCAGCATACTGAATCCCAGTAGTTTTTACACCTGTTTATTAAGTAATTAAAGCTAAGGTATTACTCTTCGTGTAGAGCATGCACTATAAGTAACCACAAATCTTTTATCTTCATTCGCAGAGGAAGAACTGATGTTCTTTGAAGGTGATTCACCCTGCAGGGGAAGAGTACTCGTCAAGTCATTTGGTGAGACCGAGGCCCGTCCGCTGCCTGCAAATTCAGTGGCAGACAAGACAAAAGCCAACGACACATGCCGTGCAATGCAGTGTGGTGACGTAGTCCCCTTTATAGAGCAAAACGGCACTTATGGCACTTATGACAATATCACATGTTCAGGTATGTGTGCATATGACTGCAATTTTCTGCAAACTTGTTATTTATCAAAATGTGACCTGAATAACTGATCTTGTGAATTGTAATTTATTTTAGCATTATAGAGACCATATCATACACTTTTTTTTAGAACATTTTTGTTTGTTTTCCCCCCTGAGGTTAGTCAAAGGGTCTTATACCACTCACTTAACTGACTCTGTATTGATTGGCTCTTGACTGTCATTTTATTCTAATTTCATCCATTGCATATTTAAGCACAAATAATTTTGAGATTTTGACCATTTTTTTTTTAATATCTATAAAAAAATACATTACAATTTCTTAGTTTTTGAAACAAGTTTCTTATGCTCACCAAGGCTACATTTATATGATCCAAATTACAGTAAAACTAATATTGTGAAATCGTATTACAAATTAAAACTGTTTTCTATTTGAATGCCACTATAGTTATAGAAACTGCTATTTATTTTCTCTGTACACCGGTACCATCAAACCACATTCATCTGCAGAGGAGCAAAGCATTTTCAAGATGTATGCAGTTTTATTTTTAAGCACTAGAGGGCCTACATAGAGCTACATAGTGGACACTGGACAGTAGGGTTAACATTGCTGTGTGTAAAATGCTTATATTCTCAATGATGCCACTTGTAGGCTCGGTGAACGTGACACTTCGAAACAAGCTTGAAAAGGATGAAAGGTGCTGGGGAACGGTAGAGGTCTGCACAAATGACGGATGTGGAGGAGTTTGCATGGACACCTGGACAAATGAAGAGTCCACAAAGATCTGTGATGGCTTGGGCTGTGGTAAACCAATTCAGATCACGATTCCGACACAATACAGTGGATCCGGAAACTACTATAGTGTATACTGCTTAAATGAGGGGAAAAATCTTAGCATGTGCAGGTTTATTCCCATTAGCAACTCCATCTGCAGTAATCCAGCCCAAGTGATATGCACAGGTAATGTGTACAGTTGCTTTGTTCAACACCAACTGTTTGTTTTTTTAGTCATTAGAATTGTGGCAATGTATTTTTTGTTTTTTTCATGCTTAAAAAAAATTAGGGATGCACCAATGTATAGGCTAATAATCGATATCGACGGAAAGGAATATTTTCACCATCGGCCATTGGCTGACGATAAATATATAACAGCTGATGATAAATCCTGCCAAACAAAAGTCGGTGGGAAAATGTGTCAGATTCCAGATTCTGTCCATTTTATCACGAGTTTTCGGTCATATTTACTTTAATACAAATAAAAAACATGTATGAATGTCAAAAAGTATGTTGGGAAATACAGTAGACTACAACTCACCGAAATAATGTCTCATGTAATCGCTTAATCTGTGTTTCAACCGTGGAAAGACATATATTTATTTAAAACAGCTTAAGTACATTTTCGCCTAACTTTGCATTTACCTTTGAAAAGTTATCCAATGTGCACAGTTCATTAATTAGCTATAAAATAAATCAATAAACTAGAAGGGACCTTATTTAGTCTTATATTTATGTGTGAAAAATTTGTATTAAAATAAGCGTTTATGACAAACATTTGAGTGTAATTATTACATCTCAAAATAAATAGTTGAATAGTTTTATCTCTGTTGTTAATTTTAATCTCCAATATTACACAAATACAAAATTAGAGCAATCCCCTTTATAGTTTCCCAGCATTAGCTGGAAGATATTTTTTTCCCTAAGGAAAATCAAACTCGGTAACAGTATCGGCAGATATTATTCTGAATAATCTGCTTTTTTGATGGAGAAATTTAGGATTGGTGCATCTCTCATGTTTTACACATACCTTTGGGTACCTACATGGGTACCCTTTCATACACTTGTGAACCCTGGGATAGCGTTCTTATTTTTATAAGTGAGATGTAGTTAAGAAAAATCGAGCACAGTATGAGCATGCAACGTGTGCTTGAAATGTTGCTAAATAAATCTCCACCATCTCCTTAAATGTATCACAAAAACAGTGAGAATTCTTCCAGTTTTGTACATTTGACATTTTGAACCAAAATTGTGCAATTGACAATCAACATTTTTTCCTTTGATGCCAGAAATAAACAGGGTTTAAAGTGTTAGTTCACCCAAAAATGAAAATTAAGTCATTAATTACTCACCCCCATGCTGTTCCAACACCGTAAGACCTTCGTTCATCTTCGGAACACAAATAAAGATATTTTTGATTGAATCTGAGAGCTGGATCAGTCCTACATAGACTGCCTAAGGGACTGGCTCTTGACGGCCCATAAAGTCATTAAAGAAAAGGTTTAAATATTCCATGTGCCTACAGCGGCTCAATTATAAGTTTATCAAGCGACGAGACTACTTTTTGTGCGAAAAAAAAACATAAATAACGACTTTATTCGACTATTCCATTACTTCCTTATGGGCGCATGCGCGAGAACTGAGACGAGGACGTTCTCATTCGTCTACTTCTTGTTACCGGCTGATCACCGCTTAGGAGTATTACCGCCACCTACCGTATAAAATGATGATCCATATATAAGGCGCTCCGGATTATTTTTTGAGAAGATTAAAGGCTTTTAAGTGCACCTTATAGTGCGTAAAATACGCTAATTGAAAAGCGTATGTACAGCGCGCATCTTCCTCTGCTTGTAAACAGAAAGTTTTGCGCTTCCAGCTATATCAGCACATCATCTTATACGGTAGGTGGCGGTAAAACTCCTAAGCGGTGAGCAGCCGGTAACAAGAAGTAGACGAATGAGAACGTCCTCGTCTCAGTTCTCGCGCATGCGCCCATAAGGAAGTAATGGAATAGTCGAATAAAGTCGTTATTTATGTTTTTTTTCGCACAAAAAGTAGTCTCGTCGCTTGATAAACTTATAATTGAGCCGCTGTAGGCACATGGGATATTGAAACATTTTCTTTAATGACTTTATGGGCCGTCAAGAGCCAGTCCCTTAGGCAGTCTATGTAGGACTGATCCAGCTCTCAGATTCAATCAAAAATATCTTTATTTGTGTTCCAAAGATGAACGAAGGTCTGACGGTGTTGGAACAGCATGGGGGTGAGTAATTAATGACTTAATTTTCATTTTTGGGTGAACTAACCCTTTAATAGTTTTTGTGAAGTGCTTGAATATTTTGTTAGGCAAGCATTACAGAGTTACATGTGTGAAATGTTGGCTAACACTGAATTAAAATGGGCCTTAATCTCGGGTTAAATAAGATGTTAAGCACAATGTGAAAAGCCATTTAATAAAGATTTATTTGATACTCTCTGCAGACAGCGTCAAAGCTAAACTGGAGGATCCAAGAGACAAATGTGCTGGAACTGTGTCACTGTATTACAATGGGAAATGGACACCCGTCTGCCAAGACAGTCTTGATGCAGATCTTGGTAATACAATCTGCAGGGAATTGAATTGTGGGCAGTATAATCCTACTACTTTGACTTTCAAAGACAAGTTTCAAAATGAACTACCGAGTATTGAATGTAAGAGTGATGCCAGCTCTGTTTCCAAATGTAAATTCAGAGACATTTCAGGCAAAACATGCTCTGTCGGCTATCTACAATGCACAGGTATTTCACATTTGTTTGATGATAATAACTCTTGAAATGTGCAAACATTACTTTTTAGGTGAAGGGTGTAGTTTCTGCACATACTCTGACTTTTGACTTCTCCATCTTAAACATGCTAACAGAAACCTTTGATATTTCTGCCATAACAGAAAAGAAACGATTGCTCCTGTATGAAAAGAGACGCGCCTGCAGTGGTCCTGTATATGCTCATAGCGGAGAGAAAACACTGTTAGTAAGCGGACAGGGATGGGGCAAAGAGGAAGGGCAGAAGATGTGCCAGTATCTACAGTGTGGAGATTACATATCACACTCCACTACAACCAAAGACACGCAAGAGTGGTGGAGTAGGAGCTATAATTGCTCTGGGAAGACGGATATTTGGGAATGCGAGAGACATGTTCAGGCCCCCCAGCTTCATGAGCAATTAAATATCACATGTCACAAAGGTATCACCTCAGTTTTAAACTCTTACTTTTTGAGAAGTTTTTTTAGCAGCACTGCCAACTATTGTTTTTATTGACATTTGAGTAAACCAGGGTTGTGCACCATTCATAATTAAATTTTCAATCCCCTTCTAATTCCAGTTCAGTTACAAATTAATGAATATATTTGTGCATACGTATATATATATATATATATATATATAATGTACAGTATATTAGGTTTATTATAGTTAACTAAAACTAGTTGCCAAAGCAACATTTCTCATTGTAATTTTGTTTAGTTAACTACAACTGAAATTAAAATGTATAACCAAAAATACCAAAACTATTGAAAATGACTAAACACAACAAAATTGCTAATATATATATATATATATATATATATATACACATAAAAACTCATTTAAAATATTAATAAAAACTTTAATAGTATATAAATTATGCTATGTATATATATATATATATATATATATATACTGTATATATATATATATATATATATATATATATATATATATATATATAAATAAACTTTTTCTAGTAAATGATTCGAGTAACTTTTTTGACATTTGTGTATAAAGTGTTTTATTTCTACAATATATGGTGTAAAAACGTCTTAGTGCTGCCCTCTTCAGGTTGAACGGTGGCTACTGCAGTTGATTTTTCCTATTGGACGTTAGCAGTTCTTCGTGACTTACGAGCTACGCCCTGTTGGCAGTATAAAAACGAGCTTGTTTCGTCAAAACCACTGTAGCGAGTCAGGAGTTGGAATTGCGAGTGTTGAAAACGTTCAGGATAGAATGCCAGTGGGTGGAGTCAGGCTCTGACCAGGGGTTTAGTTGCACTTTTAACTATTTATTTATTTATTTTTTACCATTATAGAAGACTTCATTTCCCAGAATGCTCTAATTTACCTTAAAGTGTTCAAAACGAACATAAACAACATGTCAGTCTTTAATATTTTTCCTGTTTAGTTCCATTTTGTTTTGGTTTGCAATTTAGTATCAACTCAAGATACTGTGGCCATGCCAAACTCATGATTTGAAAGGGCATCAATTCTAAACTATTCTATAAACCTACCATCCAGGACTATCTGATTGTCTGGTTTCATTTCTCTCCAGGTAACCATTCAGCCATTGTCCTCTCCAAAAACTGCACAGGCGAGGTGAGAATAAAGAACGAGAGTGTTCGTGCGTCTCTGAACAATCAGATGTACAGTGAGTTATGCTCCGACCTCGGCTGTGGTACGGCCTTCCACCACTGGAGTACAGATTTGATGGAATCAAAATGCTGGGATTTCAGCTGCACTGGCAAGGAGACGGTGCTGTGGCAGTGTGGCTATAAGATGGTCAGATGTGACAAAGTCCTTTCTTTGGCCTGTCAAAGTAAGTCATACACATTAAAGTGGGCTATAAATACTGTAAATAATGAATGGATGCTGAAATGTACAGTATAGTTCCTCTTTTTAAGGTGCACTATGTAACTTTTTTTTTGTTCAAAATGTGCAACATTTAAACGAGTCAATCCATCATTAATCTTTTTTTTCCAAAACGTGTATTGTCTTACCCTGATTCACTATGGTAAGCTTGTTATATACGTTTTTATATTTTATTTCATTGCATACACACTTCACTCACCTGGTGTATCTGTAAATAGAGACAAGTTGCTGGGAGTGGCATATGTTAGTTGCCACAACGAGTAAAAAAGGATAACATGAAGGCACTAAATCTAGAACTTCTCAATCTCGAACTTGAATGCTAGAATGCGCCAGAGCTCGTAATAAAACCAGAATCAACATTGGATTTTCAGAGATGGTGACAACTGAGGGATTTGAAATGTTGTAAAAGTGAAATGCCATAGCACTCTAACAGAGGTCATTGTAAAGTAGTATGTATAGGATCATTTCATTATGGTTGTCGTAGCGCTGAGCTGGAATTTATTTTCAAGGAAGTACAGTGTCTATTAATGGGTAAAGCAGAGATTCTTTCCATCTAAACTGGTTGTATCTCTCAAGCCTAGTAGTGAATTTTTTTTTTTTTGAGCAGCAATATAACCATATTCATCCGTTAGAGTAGAAGCACATCCAAAACAATGTTCTTCCACAAAATGCATGCATTTTTTTTTTTTTTTAACTGCTGGTGGGCCACACGTTACATAGTGTTCCTTTTCAACATCCCATGAAATCAAAATTGGAGTTTTGTAGCTGTTTGGCCATCTATATGCTAATGTACTGTATTCCTAATTCAATTTTTACAGATATACACACGTGTTAAAACATTAAAAAGATTAGTCAAATGTATGGAATATACTTACTTGCACTGACAGAATTGACGTTTTTATTGCAGAGGGTATTGAGTTCGGCTCCACTGAGAAGTGTGGCGGGAAGCTTGTGGTCAATTATGGAGATCAATGGGAATATGTTTGTAAAGACAAATTTGCAGCTAATACTACAGAAGTTTGTAAAGTGCTTGACTGCATGAATGGACAACCTGTGGATGAAAGGGACATTGCCAAAGAAATAAAGGTGACCATTAAATGTCCAGAGAATTACCAGTACATTCATCAGTGTGTGCAGCGTTTCAATGATAAATGCAAACAAGGCCCTGTTGAAATCAAATGTGAAGGTAAATAAAAAAAGACTATCTTTTTAGTATTTGTTTTACCATTGCTTTCTTTCTTGTTAAGTAGCTTGAGTAAAGGTTAATACATATTCTGACCTGTGAAACTGTCATTAAAACTGCAGGTTATGGAGAGAAAGTTATATCTACGGGGAATTCTGGTCTGATAGTGGGTCTAGCGCTGACCATGCTGGGGTTGCTGATGATGCTTTTTATGTGGATGAATAGGAAACGCCTACTTTTAGTCTGTGAGTATCGCTTGCACCTTGCTGAAAGACATCATCTTGATCTGCTGACAAACATTACTGAAGTAACACGCTGAAGTTCCAGTGATATTCGAAGTGCCTTCATCTTGTTGACCTGTTGATGGCGGTGTTTCCCAGTCTTTGTCTCACTCCAGACTCGCATAAACATAAAATCATAACATTTACATAACAAAACATTAATCCATTTATTATCCCTGGCCTCCTAAAGCACAATTGTCTACCTGTTTCTCTTTTTGCAGTAAGAAATTGCAGAAATAAAAATGAAAAAGACATCAACATTGACAGGAATGAAATGAATAACATGGAGAAAGAGAACAGAGGTAAAGACATAGGATAATGCATTATGTAAAAAAAAAAGCATGGGCTAATACAAAACATTTGGAAATGATATCTAATGGAAACTTAGCCGTGTGTGTGTGTTTAAAGAAAATATATTACTGCTAGCCAAACCTGTTTCAGATTTGCCTCAAGGAAAGTCGTCATCTTTAGAATATGATGAATATGAGGATGCAGATCCTGTCAGCAAGACAGGTAAGATATTCAAATAGTTGTGTCTGTCTGCCTACACGTCCATTTTTCCATCCAAGTGTTCTGTAACTGTAAAATAACTGATGACATTTTTCATTATGTCAATGAATAATCAAGACAAGATTGAAAATATAATAATTAAATGATTTTATTTACACTGGTTTTCTTTTTTTTTTTAAAGGGATAGTTCACTTTGAAATTAATTTTTGGTATGTTTTAGCTTACCTCAAGGGCATCCAAGATATAGGTGTCTTTGTTTCCACAGTAGTTTCAATTTTGATATTTTTAGGTCAAACCGTTCGTGTCTATCAGTCATATAATGGAGGTCTATGGTCACCACCTCAAAGAGCATGCACAGAGAAGTCCAAATTGAAAATGATTTAATGCCATATAAATGTAAGTACACATTGATGGCCTAAGACACGAAACGAGTGGTTTGAGTGAGAAAACAAACAGTTTTTATATCGCTTTTAGCTCGTTACCACAGCCACAAAGCACCCGCGTCCTCAGATCACTGGACATGGCTGTGGTTACAAGAGGTAAAAACGATATAAATACTGTTCGTTTTCTCACACAAACCGCTCGTTTCGTGTCTTAGGCCATCAGTCATTAAATCATGTTTAATTTGGACTTCTCTGTGCATGCTCTTTGAGGTGGTGACCATAGACCTCCATTATATGACTGATAGACACGAACGGTTTGACCTAAAAATATCAAAATTGAAACTACTGCGGAAACAAAGACACCTACATCTTGGATGCCCTTGAGGTAAGCTAAAACATACCAAAAATTTATTTCAAAGTGAACTATCCCTTTAATGTTTCATAAACTAAAATGTTAATTTTGGTCAGCTGAAATGACGTCCCATATCAGGCTAAATAACTTAAAAAGTATGGATAATATAAATTAGACTGAAATGTATAGGAGATTTTTGGACTTTGTGAGAAAAAGAAAAAAATATATATAAAAAGTTGGAATATATGTATCTAAATATGTTTATATAAATAATTATATATACCGTAATTTACATTTAGCATTTGCATATTCAGCATTCATACAGTATCCTATATATACAAATGCTGTTTAATGATGCTGTTTAGGTTAAATTGATTTGGAATTACAAAATCATAAATATAGCTGCGAGCAGCGATGGCGGGCCCAAGCCGGTGGCACCGCAACCCCGGTTCCTTTAGTTACCTAAAGGCACCGGGGTGGCGGTGTCGCAGGCTTTGGCCCTTTCATGATTAAATGATTAAATGTTAAAACAGCTTGCCATACTCTATCTGTCGTTCGACTAGTCACAATTACATTACAGATATCTTAAATGATAACACAAACTATTCAAAATGTAATTAAGACTAGTCACTTTTGTCAAAATGTGGCGTGTTGATATCTACAATGTTAATTCCGGATAGGCAAACTTAGCTTTTAAATGTTAAAAGGGCTTGCCATATAGGGACGTACAGTAGGCTCAGAGAGAGGCTCACCATATTCAAACCAAAATATCTGACTTCCTCTTGATCCAAACTAATGACTATGAATTAGAAAGTTCTCTGGCTTGAGGAGTACAATGCCCCCCCCTCCCCCCCTCTCTCTCTCTCTCTCTCTCTCTCTCTCTTTCTCACACACACACACACTTCGACGCGCGCGCCTCTCTCAAGCCGGAGTGTGCGTGTGTGTGTGTGTGTGTGTGTGTGAACAGAGGAAACAGGAAACATAATCCGTTATTTTGTTCATAAAGGACAACATTCAGACTGCAAACTGTTTACCTATATTTGTGTACAATAAAATAACATCCTCTGTCACATACGTAATAAATATAGAAAAATAATGACACAAGAGTGCATTATAGCCCTATTTATGATTTTGAGTTTAAACTATCGCCCGAAGTGATTTTGAAAGAATGGTAAAGTTTATGCCACGGCAACAGTATCAAAGATATCAAAAATTCATTCACAGGTCTACATCTGCCGTGTATTTACATTATACAGATGAAGTTTGAAGCAAATCGGTTAAAAATAAGAGAGTGATTTCAAAGCATTTTGAAAGTGACACACTTCCTGCTGCCAGTTGGTGGCGCTATAAGTTTGACTCACAATAGTCACATCCATGTGATCGGTCTCTTACAGCGAAAACACTGCTGAAGTTTCATCAAGATCAGTTAATGTATGCAGAAGTTATAACACACATCCTGTTTCATGTTTCTCGCCATAATTTTGTTTCCTCGCCACGGCCAAACCGTTCGAGGTATCAAAAATCCCGTGGCACTTTTTCATCCTTAATGTCTTGACTTCACGTCGTTAGTGAGTTTCGTCGAATTTGGTTCAGTGCTCTGGGAGCAATAATTTAAATTCCATTGCATGTGTTTTAAACACAACCCTAAATAGCCGACTTCCTGTTGGGCTGGGGTAAAAAGTAAGAGTGTGAAGTATATATGAAACGATGAGATCTATATGTGTACCAAGTTTCATATTATTACATGCAAGTGTGTTTGATTTATGGACCAAATTTTCAGACCAAGTTTATTGACCAAGTTAATCTGATTAATAAACTAATTATATAAAACTATTGTCAATTCACTACAATTAAACTAGTTATATGCCTTTACTTATAAAAAATAAAAATAAAAACTTATTTAAAAAATACCAGGCTTGAGAAATGTATTTTCTTTATGCAGGTCATACACACAGCAGTGAAATGGTTAAGCCCCCTCCCCCTGCACACACACACACACACACACAGACAGCCAGCCAGCCAGCCAAAGACACAGAGACATGTAGGCTCAGAGTGGCCATATTCAAACAAAAATATCTGACTTTCTGTGGGTCCTAGCTAATAAGTGTCAATTAGAAAGTTGTCCGGCTCGAGGAGTACAATATACATACCAATTTTTGTAACTCTAGTTAAAACTAACAACCCCACTTTTGTCAAAAGGTGGCGCTACTGAGCCCTCACCACGCCCGTTTCTGAAACTTTGCACATGTCTACTGGCTAATAAATGTGATGTGTCTGTCGAGTTTCATGCAATTTGAAGCATGCTAAGGGTCTCAAAAGCATCCAAAAAGCATCCTAAAAGAAGGGTAAAGTTTGATGCGTCGCCACGGCAACAGTTTCAAAGATATCAAGAATCCATTCACAGATCTACATCTGCCGTATGTTTACATTATACAGATGAAGTTTGAAGCAAATCGGGTAAAAATAAAAGGGTGATATCAAAGCATTTTGAAAGTGACACACTTCCTGCTGCCAGTTGGTGGCGCTATAACTTTGACTCACAATAGTCACATCCATGTGATCGTCCTCTTACAGCGAACACACTGCTGAAGTTTCATCAAGATCAGTTAATGTATGCTGAAGTTATAACACAATTCCTGTTTCACGTTTCTCGCCATGATTTCGTTTCCTCGCCACGGACAAACCGTTCGAGATATAAAAAATCCCCTCGCAAACTTTCATCCTCAATGTCTTGACTTCACGCTGACCGAGTTTCGTCGAATTTGGATCAAAGCTCTAGGAGGAGTATATGACATTCCATTGCGAGCGTTTTACAAACAAACCTCAATAGCCGACTTCCTGTTGGGCTGGGATAAAAAGTAAGAGCGCGAGGTATAGATGAAACGATGAGATCAACATGTGTACCGAGTTTCATATTATTACATACAAGCGTGTTTGATTTATGGACCAAGTGTTCGGACCCCGTTCCAGGGGGCGCTGACGAGCCGCCCTACCACGCCCGGGTACCAGCTTCAGCCCGGCTCTGATGGCCGCGGGTTCTGACCCGTGTGCAAAGTTTCAAGAGTTTTCGAGCACGTTAAGGGCCCCAAAAGTGCCCAAAAGGTAGTAAAATAATAATTATTATAATAATAATAATAATAGTAAAGAAAAATAATCCCAAGGAAAACAATAGGGCCTTCGCCCTTTCAGGGCTTGGGCCCTAATTATCTTCACACAATAAATATATATACATTTTGTTTTGTTTGTGTAAGAGTAAATCATATTCGGTTCTCCAACAGGAGAGGAGGATGCAGATGATAAAAGCGAAGGCTCCTCTGGGACCGAATATGATGACATTGAGGGACAAAACCGTGACATCTCTCCTCACCAATCCCACGCTGATGACGACCTCCCTCTCCTTCCCAAGCGATCCGAAAACATTCTAGGTACAGCACTAAAATGCACACCTCGCAGTGTGTGTGTGTGTTTCGTTAGTACCATTGTGGTAATAGTGGTGTCATTTTTCCTTCATGTTCTCAGCAGATCAGGACACCTATGAAGTGGAGACAGAGAAACAGGAGGACTATGATGATGTCATGGCTTTCGAAAATGCAGGGATGGCAGACGCACTAGCACAAGTAGATGTAGCCGTTGATGCAGGCACAGATTCAGAAGCAGGTGCAGATGCTCTGGTGGTGACCACTGAGGTAGAAGTTCATGCTGAACAAGAGTAAGGATTCAGACACATGGTTACACACTTTATTTCTATAGTCCACTTCAGACACTCCATTAACTGGAAGTAAGTTTGCAACTACATCCATAGTTTGGGTGGAGAAACTCATTTTCTTTTCATTTTTGAAATTGGAATGAACACAAGCACACACACACACACACACACACATTGACAGGATTTAAGGAGTTTTTTTGGTTGTGATAAAGTGTTTTACTTTTAAGTAAAAAAGTAAATTTTACTTTTAAGATAATAATAAGAGATAAGATTGTATGTTTTTAGTATATTTCATAGCAGTGGAACATTGGGAAATAGGAAGATAATATAGGCTTAAATATGAATGCTGTGAAAAACCACAAAAGGTTTTGATGTATTTTGTAGTTATTTTGATCTTTTTTTTTTTTTCATTTGTTTTGAATGCGTTGAAGCTTGAGATTTCTGCAGAAATCCTTAAAATTAAAATTTGATATAGGCTATCCTGTTCATTTGTTTTTATAACAAAATTGTGCAAGAGCAATCCCTTTAAAATCATCAAGATCCGGTAACACAATGTTTGTATAAGAAATAGGCCATTTTATAGGCCAAGTTCACTTAAACGGATAGTTCACCCAAAAATGAAAATTTGGTCATCACTTGCTCACCTTCAAGTTATACAATTTATATATATATATACATACAGGATTGAGGGTGAGTAGATGATGACAGAATTAAAATAGATGAGCACAGATGACTTTTTGAGAAAAAAATTGCCAGATTACATTTTTAAATGCAAGGATTAGGTTTAAACTTGAATATCTAACAAATTTGATCGAACTGAATTGTAACACAGCTTATGACTGAACACAAATGAACTATTTAGTTTCCCACCATTTTCTGGATCATTAATAAGGAAAAATGTACCTTGTAACAATCTAAATTTAGTTATGGAAAAGTCTGTAACCAATTGTTTTCTTACATGCTAAAAAATGCTGGGTTGTTTTTAACCCAAATTTGGGTCAAATATGGACAAACTTAAACATTGGGTTAAAAATGTAATCTAAAAATGTAACCATATGGCTGGGTTTGTCCATATTTGACCCAAAATTGGGTTAAAACAACCCAGCATTTTTTTAGAGCGTAATGCTACATAATCAAGAAAATGTAAAAAAGCTTCTTTACCATTTTTGGGGAAAAATAAAGCATATTTCATTTGGGCTGACAACTATGAGCATGTATACAATTATAATTAAGTGACATTATTTTGACTAATATTTAATTTTTTTAAAATATACTACTTATTTTGAAAGGAATTATGATTTACGATTTTGCAATAAGATCCAAGTTTTCTGTTCTGTGTTTTTATTTTTTATCAAATATTGCACTGTTTTGGTCTTTTCGTTTTGACCTGCCTTTTTTATTTGCTTGCTTTGAAAATTGCTTTGATGGATTTGTCCATTTTATAGATTTATTTCACATTAAAGTAATTGATAGTTCTGACTCGTTTGCACATTCTTATGCATTCTCTTTAAACTGTATGTATGTCCAGTGAATCTCAAAAGAGCTAGCGGGTGAAAGGCTGTCAGTGGAGATGCAGTGCTCTGGTGCTGTGTGTTAAACTGTATCGTTCTATAACACCTATAGTTTGATTCACAGCACAAGAGTTTGCTCTCTGAGTTTCATCAGGAATTCTACTTCTGATAGACATGATCTGTGTATTTAATTGTAAAAATGTCTGATTACATTAGACGTGTGCTCACCAATGCCTGCGGTAACAGCTGCTGTACTATAACTAGTAGTACTAGTGTTAGTGTATTTTGGTGACGTCTTCCTGTGGCCGGTCAAGTTCACATGTCATCTGCTTTACCCAGAGGGGCTCATTTGGAAGTGCTTTGTGTAAACAGAACATGTTTCTTTTGAAGAGAAGTGACCGTTTGCCTTCAGGGGCCGGAATCTCTGAATAGAACATTCCGAAATTCAAATGAGGATTATCTGGGATTTGTTTAACATTCTCTACAGTTCCGTGAAATCTCAGCCTGTTTAAGAAGTTGAATCATGCCTGTGCCGATTTGTGCTGGACTAATGGGTGTGAAATAACGGGTGGACATTTTGTCTCGTTGTTTTGTCCTTGTATCATTTTTTTAAACAAACCTTTTAAAAACATTTTAGCAGCTTGTTTATCGAAGTAATTACACAAATCCGGCCACAAAATTTGCAATTCTACCTGAGTTTGCAGGCTGATTCTGAGAGTTTGGTTGTGGATGATGCAGCAGATCATTGCAATTTGACATAATCTTTTGGTTTGTAACCGCATTTTCACACTGCATTCTTTAACAAAGGGTTTGGGAAAGTTTATTTAAAGGGATAGATATTAATTTTTGATATGGTTTAGCTTACCTCAAGGGCATCCAAGATGCAGGTGTCTGTTTCCACAGTATTTTCAGTTTTGATATTCTTAGGTCAAACCGTTCGTGTCTATCAGTCATATAATGGAGGTCTATGGTCACCACTTCAAAGAGCATGCACAGAGAAGTCCAAATTAAACATGATTTAATGACTCGTAAATGGAAGTACACATTAATGGCCTGAGACACGAAACGAACAGTATTTATATTGTTTTTCACGTCCAAGTGATCTGAAGGAGGCCATTTATAAACCCTCTCCTGTGGCCTCGGGAAGTAGATCATTCGGGTACTTTTTGCCCACTCTTTTGATGAGTACTGTGAATTAAGACATTCTTATTACGTCACATACTGTTTTTAGCCTACTATATTGTAGGAAATGCTATTTCGGATGCTCTTACTTAAGCAATTAAAAAAATAATAATAATTGCAAATACGATTTCACTTAAGAAATGTGTTTCATTAAATTTGCTTATTATGGTTGAATTAGATATCAAAGGTCAGGAGCAAAGACATTGGGAAATAAAGCGAGATGAAATGCATAAAGTAATTTGTATAATTTAACATTTAATTATCTCATGTTTGTGTAATATTCTGAGTTGGCATTTCTCTGTTTTTATTCATTTTGAGAAAAACTGACTGTTTTTGTGCAAGTGAGATGAATGCTCACATTAAGAGCGCACATGGCGATTTCTCTCAACACGGCGACAGGAGAGCTGTCAGTCAATAAATATGAAAACAAAGTAACTTGAAGTCAGAAAGGCATATTTTGTTGTAAATTTCAAAAGTTACTTAGTTTGTTATACTTGGAAAAAAGGAAACTGATTACGAATCTCACGTTACTCGCAAAGCATTACCACCAACCCTGTCACGCTTTTAATAGGCCTTCTTTAAAATGATCATTCTAAAATGTTCTCAATATTCAGTAGATTATAAATAATATAATAAACCTAATAACGCTCATAAACGGCTTCCATGCGTAAAATCATCAGTGAGTGATGCTCAGAAATGTAATCAAGCTGTCATCTCATATGATGCTTTGCTCAATGTTTCCATACACACACTCAAGAGCAGAAATAACCTTCACAAACATGCCTGTGGATTGGTGGTATAAGCAGTTGTTGGCTGTGAGATTGTGATTTTCCATAACGGCAAAGATTTATTAACAGCGCTGCATGAGCCGATGGAAATAACCGTAACGCAGATCCATTGGTTCTTCAGCCGCCGTTTCATGGCATCTGGCCCTCAAAGCCTTATGGGATACTGGAGTGAGTGATGTCATGTGGAGGGGTCCTGGCTGATTTTTATGTTCCCACATTATGACAGCAAATAGTTTGGAATTATTCAGATCTTTTTTTTTTTTTTTTAAGTAATCGAGATTATAGTAAAAAAAAATTTAGTAAAAAAACAGTATTGTGAAGTATAATTGCAATTAAAAGTAATTAATTTTCTGTTTAAATATTTTTTAAAATTTAATTTATTCCTTTGATGTTAAAACTGAATTTGCAGCATCATTACTCCGGTCTTCAGCGTCACATGATTATTCAGAAATAATTGTGTTTTTGAGATTTGCTACTGTTCAAAAGTTTAGGGGTAAGCATAAAAAAATATATATATTTTTAAGAAATTAGTTTAATGCATTCATTTGATTTTTGTAATGTTACAAAATATTTATATTTCAAATAAATGTTCTTTTGAACTTTCTATTAATCAAATAATTCTGACAAAAATGTATGGTTTCCAGAACAAAAAAAACAACAACAACAACAGTACAACGTATTATTTATAATAATAAGAACCATTATTAATAGCACCAACTTCGCATATTTTAATGATAACAGTTCACCAATAGTTTAAATATAATGCAATGCACAAACCATTTTGAATGTAATGGCCTTTCATATCATATACTTTCTATTGCATTTATGGGATAATAAGATTTGTAAAATATAGTTGTGACTGGTTTAACTGCAGCCACTGCGGTGGATGATATTTTAGTGTCATCGTAAAACACATAAAAGTCAAGTTGTCGAGTCTGTCAACAAAGTACAGAAGCTCAAAGAGCATTTTTAACATGCGTTGCATGCTGGTTAGTTTAAAGCACTAACGCAGTCCACCTGTGCTCGTCTGTGTTGCACCTCTGAGTGGCATTTATTAGATATATCAGACAATTAGAGCCTCGTATTGGTGCAGTGCAGTGTGATAACTTCATTTCCATTTCAGCAGGTGTCAGAGTTCCAGGAACTGACACCGTATATCGGTCAACGTTGTTGCTCCAGTGGCCTCCAAAAAAGTATTCCGACATTTAAAATGTCTGAACCTGATCGCATGACTCACGTGACACTTTTATTTATCATTTTTCTTCAACTCCTAAATGTCTTGGGGATTTTTAGTGATGAATGATCTCCTCAAGTTCACACAGGAGTACTGTTATTTTAGTTTTATATATTTTTTTAATTAATATTATTTATTTTAAATTGTTTAGTTTTCATGTTAGTTACATTTTTAGTTATTTCATTATGTGCTTTTGTCATTTCATTTTTATTTTTTTATTTTGGTTATTGCTTGGCAACATTTATCGTTTATTTTACTCCTGGTTTTGCAGTTATTGTTAATAGATTGAGCAATAGAGGGTATTCATGGACGTCCCTTTCCCGCAAGAACACACTCCCTCAGCCGGACTGAGTGGCAAAAGAGCTGCTGCTGAATGACTGGATTTAATCGAGAAACTGTGAAAACATGAGTAAAACAAACGATTATCAGTTTAAATTAAAGGTTGGAATTACAACTTGGCAAAGATTCAGTGATCCAGACATGCAACCTGTAGGAAACGTGTTTTATGACATTTATATATGCCTGATTTCAATGCCGGGGCAAAATATGGTAAATATTTTGATGAGTTGTTAAAACATTATACAACAAAACAATATATAGGATATGATTTTACCCCAAATTTCAACATATTAACGGGTCACTAAAGCCCCAACATATGCGTTTCAGGACTAATTTTCTTCCAACTTTATTTCAGCTTTATTTGAATGAACAGAAATGCTTCAGTTAACGATAATAGTCCTGCACAGGAGTCCAAGCAGAGGAACCACAGGTGTAGTTCATTACATTAATTGACAACCAGTGTCCGTTAGCACAAAGTGACCAGCGAAACGGCTGTTATTGCCAGACGCTCTGTAAGAAGAATCTGGCTTGAAGTAACAACCGAAACAGATTATGAGTCATCGCTGAGGAGTCGAGCTTCAATGAAAGCTGTTAAACCCTTCACCACATGATGGGCTTTTGGCTGCTTTAGAGTATTTAGTAATGAAGGTCTTTGATTGGACCAGCGCATAGGGACTGCGGTAACATTATCCCGGTTAGTGTAACGCTCGAAATATGCTGCAAAGCAAAGGTTCAGAAGTGCTGTGTTCAAATCCCCAGCGTGACAACACCCCACCGGGACGGTTTCTCTAGAGCTGGGCCTAAAACAAACACCAGCCCAGAATCCATCAATACCACACCAGCTGCAACAGATGCCAGGAGGTCTCTGAATGCTGAACAGAGAAGGTTAGTGCTCTCTGTGTTTGTATGTACTGTAATAAATTACTGGGGTTACAAGCAAAGGCCATCAGTGACTTGGAAGGGGATTCAGAGTGCATTTTGCAACAGCAACAAAAAAAAGTTTTAAAGGGAGGTTGTGGAGGTGCTTGTTTGTCAAATCATATTTTAAGGGTAAATAAAAAAAATATTTTAATGATTTGTAATTACAACATTTTTTTCTGTTGTCAAATTAACTTGGATAATTTATGTAGTTCAGATAACATATTTTGAGTTTCTGATGATTAAATCAATCTCCTTCATTGTATTAACTATTATTAATTTTTCCATTTCAATGAACTTAAAATTTGAAGGCAACCTGGTTAAGTCAAACCAACAATATGTTTTTACAGCAAACTTTATTTTTAAACTGAATTGCTTTTAATGCTAATTAAACGTTTTCTTTCCTTCGTCAAGTAGAGCTCTTTGCTCAAGCATTATGAAAAGCCCATCAGATCTGTTTTTTTTTTTTTTTTAAGTAAATCAATAGTTATACGGAAGCTGTGAACCGCAAGGTGAGAAAAAAAAAGGAAACTTATCTCGTTATAACTGTCGTTTTAATTTTTTTTTCTCACCTTGCGGTTCAGGGCATCTGTAGGTTTGACATTTAAGGGCAGTTTTATATTCATTTTTAGTGCAAATTGACATAAAAATAGCCTACTGAAGTTAAATGTTTTAAAAGGAACAGTCATCTGATATTATGTTTCCTTAAAACAGGTAATGTTTGGCATAAAGCTTTGAAATTTTGTCACCACCATCTTTGACATAAGCAGCCATTATTGAATTTTATAATTAAGTACAAGTAAACTAAAAAGGTTTTATTATTAATGTTAGTTAATACACATCATTCTCTAACACTAGATTTATCCTTGGATAATACAGGCTTTAAAAGTGACATGGGTCTCATAAGCACACAGCAACCAAAACAAACAGGTTGATATGAAATCTATACACATTTTATACAAATTTATACTGTAATAGATATTTCAATAGACTTTGATAGAAACGAGTAAAATACAACAGTTGTTTAAAATCTACTGCTCGTAAAGTACATTAAATGTCTGGTTGTCTTTGTATTCTTCATTCACTGGACTCTCATTTAAGCTAGAAACAAAACTGATTGACAAAATAATACAATCTGGATCATTCCTGAAAGTGTCCGTAAATTTTGTGCGGAGGTAGAGGTTTGAATTGTGCGTGTGTGTTCATACCTGCATCAGAGATAAAAGGAGTGTAGCCGGTCCACTCATATAGAAATAAATTGGAAAATTGTAATGCTCAATATGGCAGCTGTTGATAAGAGTCAACCACATTATTGAGAGATGCCCTGTTTGTTTACTCATGTATGTGCATGGACCAGCCAGAAAAACCCTGTGCCCTTACCATTGGTATAAAAATAGTTTTTTTTTAACAATAATAAAGTTTTCAAGAACATTTTACTTCAATTTCACAAAATCGCATCTAAACATGTGCGAATCAGACCTTGTAGAAAAATGTTTTGTTAGAAAGGCTTTTCTAAGGCTTTTCTTTCTTTTTTCTAAATAAACACAGTATGCATTATCAGCTTGAATCCTCATATACATTTACTTTTATAAAGTCAATTAATTATTAATTGCTGTTAAAGCAGCCTAAATTGTATTTAGTCCGCAATAATTCAGTACTGTGGCAAATGAGTGTCTTTACTTATTTAAGGGATAGTTCACTTTGAAATTAATTTTGGCATGTTTTAGCTAACCTCAAGGGCATCCAAGATGTAGGTGTCTTTGTTTCCACAGTAGTTTCAATTTTGATATTTTTAGGTCAAACCGTTCATGTCTATCAGTCATAAAATGGAGGTCTATGGTCACCACCTCAAAGAGCATGCGCAGAGAAGTCCAAATTAAACAGGATTTAATGACTCGTAAATGTAAGTACACATTGATGTCCTAAGACACCAAACGAGCGGTTTGTGTGAGAAAACGAACAGTATTTATATTGTTTTTAGTAGTTTGTAACCACAGCCACAAAGCGCCCCCTGCGCTTTGGTTTACATGAGGTAAAAACAATATAAATGCTGTTCATTTTCTGACACAAACCGCTCGTTTCATGTCTTAGGCCATCAATGTGTACCTACATTTAGAAGTGATTAAATCATGTTTAATTTGGACTTCTCTGTGCATGCTCTTTGAGGTGGTGACCATAGACCTCCATTATATGACTGATAGACACGAACGGTTTGACCTAAAAATATCAAAATTGAAACTACTGTGGAAACAAAGACACCTATATCTTGGATGCCCTTGAGGTAAGCTAAAACATACCAAAAATTAATTTCAAAGTGAACTATCCCTTTAAGATGTAATTTGGAGAAGCAATATCTATATCAACACCTCTAATGATGTCAATTCAGCCCTCCAATCATCTGTCTGCATTGCAATTAGCACCACATTCTGATTGCTAATTTGTCATATAACACCATCACTGTTCATCACTGTGGCTGCTTCTGCAAGGGCTCGGTGTGGACGTGCTGACCTCCCCGTTTTCTCCCACCCATCCATTGGCATCCTTCGCTCGTACCCAGTCTTTACCCACATAACCTTTGACCTCTCCAATGGAGCACCTTTTAGCGGCATCCAGCGCTAACATCCTCCTGAACATCTGCATACACATGGGTGTGAACCTTTTCCACTGAGACGGCACGGGGGTCTTTGCCGGCGCTCGGCGCCAGTCTGCGAACTCCTCGTAGAAATCGTCGCTGTCGTTGCAGCGCTCCCAAGGGAAGAAGCCTGTGAGGATACAGAATAGAAGAACAGCAAAGGCCCAGGTGTCTAAAGTGGGCTCCACTCTGAGCGGAGGGGCTTTCACCTCCTTCTGACCTTCCTCTAAGACCATGGCGCACAGCTCTGGAGCCATGTACGGCAGCGTGCCTGATATGAAGCGGATGAAGGTTCCTTGTCTCTGGGTGAGGCCGAAGTCGGCCAGTTTGACCCGCCGGCAGTGTGTGTCCAGGAGCAGTATGTTCTCAGGCTTGATGTCCCGGTGGACCAGGCCACGCTGGTGGATGAACTCTAGAGCACAAGAGATCTGAACAGCACAGCGCTTCACTGCGCATTCTGGGATGCCCACCTGGAGTAGAATAGAAATATAGTACAGTTTGTCAATACACTTTGGTTAAAAGTGGGTTATATTGTACTCAAAAATTACAAAAAAACAAACAAACTAATATTTATTAACATAAAATAAATATGAAATATAAATGACATAAAATGACAAAAAAAAAATAATCAAGTAAATCTATATTTATATATATTCAGACACCATTTATAATTTTTTGATATTTTTTTTTACTAGGACACAGTATAGCGAAGAGTATAGACGAACAAGAGGCGAAACTCTGAAAGCTTTTTTGGTAACAGCCACTAAGTGGCGCTTCGGTTCGGTAGCGCGGTCGCCATTTTGGAATGAAAACCCCAACTGGAGTGACTGGACAACAGCACAGATAACAGTTTTTTGAGGTAGTTTTTTCTTGCATTAGTGAGAATTTCCATTTTATGCAACTTACCTTTACTACTATTATTAGATACCAACTCCACTAGGCCTGAAATATATTTTGTACTTTTTAATCCCCTGGATCATGCTACAAACATAATGAGTTTATAGAACGTGATGCATTGCTGTGTGTCCGTTATCCTATAACTTTAATTGCCACTTTGGACAATGGCTGTATTTTTTTGTTTACATAGTCTAGCTTTAACGGTCATTAATATAAGATAATACTGCAAAAAAAGTAGTCAAAAGTAGTAGCTTTATCTATTGCTGTTATGTATTTATTGTCCAACATTTAGGCTACATTTTAGTAGGCAGTAATTACATTTATTTCCTGAATTCATTTATTTCATTGATAACTTATTTTTGTATGTAACGTTATGTGTACCTCCTGGAAACGGTCTAACGTTATTTCTAACTTTATGAACTGATATCACTTATTCTTAGCCTACCTGTAATTAATTAAATCCTTGAACTTCCCTGTCTCAAGTTATGTGGGGGGGAAAAGCCTGGTTAAGTAGCAACTTCTTTTTAACTGAACTATAACGTTAACTGTTGTGAGTTAAAATAATCACCTAATTATTTCAACCTAAAAATGACATCTACATATATGTGTAATATATGACTGCCGAGCCGCTGCCGAGTCGCTTTCACCCCAAAATGGCGGATGGATGCGTAGGGCTTCTGCTGGGCGCTGATGTTGCAATGGAACGTTCTATTGGCTTCCACTTCTTATCAATATACGTTCTTTGACTATAGTTTATTTATGTAAGTTAGTATAGCTAGGTGTCTGAATATAGTACATTTTGACATACATGCATATATATATATATATATATATATATATATATATATATATATGTGTGTGTGTATAATGTATATAAAAAAACATTTTGCTAACTTTGCTTATGTGCAGGTACAAAATTTTGTCAAGACAACATCATTGCATTATAATGAATATAGGGTTTTGAGTTTAGGAGCCCCTGCTGTGTTATTGCCTCTTTAAATCTTTCCAATCCTTCAGTGCGTCTGGGTTAAGGTTTCACTGGATATGTTGAAGTAACAGAGACTCATGTTGTGACAGAGAAAAACAGCTGCTCTGCTCTTTTACTCGCACATTACACCCTCCACGATTTCCTAAGACATGTGAACATTACCGAAATATGTCAAGCGTAGCTCCTTCTCGTTATTCAGTACGAAAAGCATGTGAACATGTTTAGCGTGCGGTCTGGATTCCAGATCCTTAAAGTCACTCCAGGCCTGCACTGGCATGTTAAGGGTCTGGAGCTTTATTAGTCACATACTGGGCAAGTGTTTACTTCAGCTATGGCACCGTGGACATAATAAAATAAACCTAAAATATACTTTTCTCACTAGTTCCTTTCATTTGTGTTCTGAGAACGTCCAACGGTAAATGATCCGATCAATGTCATTTCCACCATCTCAAATAATGGAATTACTCTGTGGTAGATGTTACGGTAGAGAAAATGACATTTTAAAAAAAAAATGTTTTTTTAGTAAATTGACTCCATTGCTTATTCCACTGGTAATATTTTCTTAAAGTATCTTTAAGTTATGAAAGCCCTCAGAGGCAGTTTCTGAGACAAAAAAATCTGTACATCACCCATATCTCTAGTCCACAATGCATTTAATCAGCATCTGTTAGACATCATTCTATAAGCATGCACACATAAAATATACCTAATCTGGAAACACATAGTGTCTGTGACGATACAATTGTAACCTTCTCAAGTGTCGGACATTGATTTGGAAGCTATCTGGCAATGACTGACATAGAGCATGTCAGTATGTCTGGCTATATATAGATACGCAAAAAGTACAAAAATATTATTTATTTCTGTATATTTATATATATATATATATATGGTGTGTGTGAAAGTGTTTTTATAACCTCCAAAACAAGAAAATATGATCACACCAGATTAAGACTTATGTGGGCTTCAGTATTAAATATACACAAATAAATGCATATTTTTGTACTTTTTGCATGATTTGACATAATTACAGATTTATTGAAAATAATGCACAATTTAATATTGAAATGAGATATTGATCTTGATTTTACTGTAATATTTACACTAATTGTGGCATCATTTCCACCATGATCAAAAAGGACATATTTTTTTTGATTTAATGTATTTAATTTAATTAATGAAACGTTTAATAATTATTATTGTATGATGAGTTGTTAAAGTTAAAGACTGAATGTCTGGGACAAAGAACAAATTTTTATATAAAATGCAATAGGAAAGTAGTAAAAATGATGGCGGCATGGTAAAAAGTTTCCAAATCGTTTTTAATGTTGGTGAGTTTTAAAGTGCCCGTGGTTGAAGAAAGACCCGTGCGTCTGTGAATTGGCAGTGATGGCATTTCTAGTGCCTGTGAATAAAGGGAAAGATCTGCCGATGTGAGCACCCACCCGTGGCTGGATGATGGCGAACAGGTCCCGTCCCGTGACGAGCTCCTGGGCGAATCCGTAGTGCTTGTTGGACTGGAAGGCGATTCCAAACAAGCCCACGATGCAGGGGTGGCAAGACAGATGCAAGGAGATGCAGTATTCTCTCAGGAAGCCCTGCAGTTTGGTCGAGGCTTTGGGAAGCACTTTGAGAGCCATTGGAGTCCCTGTGACAGTGAAAAATACACAAGATCAGAGGACTTTTGGCCTTCATGGATGGTACTCTTTGAGACATAAAAAGATGACGTATAGTCTTCAGTTTGTAGTGGAAAGTATTTTCGCAGCCGTTATGATGTCTTGGCATTAAGATCTGTGGAAGTGTCAACGAGGAGATAGTGTTTCATTTAAATAGCATTAAATCATTCCTGCACTGCTCAGAGTGTTCTCTATAACAGAAGTGTGCATCTAGTAACTCTATCTATCTAAATTTTAATATATATACTGTAATACAGATCATGGCATGGTGCTGAATGATTCCCATGTTCATGTACACTCCAGGGCAATAAAGAATAGCCAAGCCCAAAATGGTTAAATACTTTGTTTTCTGGGCGTATTTCACTTTTAAAAAAACTTTTGCTGATAATTTACTCACCCCCATGTCATCCAAGATGTCCATGTCTTTCTCTCTTCAGTCTAAAAGAAAGGTTTTTGATGAAAACATTCCAGGATTTTCTCCATATAATGGACTTCATTGGGAACCAAACAGTTCAAGGTCCAAAAGACAGTTTCATTGCCGCTTCAAAGGGCTTTAAAAAGGGGCTTTAAGGGCCTTTAAAGGGCTTTAAGTCTTTTCGACTGAAGAAAGAAAGACATGGACATCTTGGATGACATGGGGGTGAGCTAATTATCAGCAAAAGTTTTTTTTTTTAAAAGTGTGCTTTTTAACACACAGTGCGTGACTTAATACATAAATAAAGGCTCAATAGCGTACCTTTACAGCGGTGAGTGACCAGCAGCACATGGCCATACTTGCCACGGCCAATTTCTTTAATGATGTTGAAATGTTCTTTAATCTCGAGCTGACATAAACTCTGAGATGTCAACTTCATCAGCTCATCTATCAGACTGCTGCCCTCCTCCACTGAGCCCAGTTCAATCATTGCACTGCCTGTCCCGGGGAAAAAAAAGACAACCAAAGAATATTTAGTGCAAACGTTAACAACATAATGCCTTTCAATAGAAACTGTGTCCACCTGTGCATTTGTCTGTGGGCTATGATTATTATTCAAAATATATTGTTAATATTATTATGTACAACATATATATATATATATATATATATATATATATATATATATATATTTAAAATAAAAAGATTCAAAATCACAAAAAATTGTGTCTTTACTAACAGTAAACTATTTTCATAAAACTGTAAATTGCATCACAAAAAGGACCCCTGACTGTATTTCAGTAAACCACTTAAAGGAGTAGTTCACTTTTCAAAAAAAACTTTTGCTGATAATTTACTCACCCCCATGTCATTCTTCAGTCGAAAAGAAATTAAGGTTTTTGATGAAAACATTCCAGCATTTTTCTCCATATAATGGACTTCAATGGGAACCAAACGGTTCAAGGTCCAAAAGACGCTTTCAGTGCAAAATGCAAACTGTTCAAAGTGTTTTAAACGATTCCAGACGATGAATAAGGGTCTTATCAAGTGAAACAATTGCTCATTAAAAAAAAAAAAAAAAAGTTTAAGTTTTATAAGCTCAAATGCTCGCCTTGCTCTGTTCTGTGATGAGCGTTTGTGACTCTCCTGTTCGAACTCGTTTATCAAAATGAACGAATCATTTCCAAGTCAATTCGTTCGTTTCGTTCATTGAATGAACCAAATGACTCGGAACTTAAGAATGACATGGACATGACATGGGGGTGAGTGAGTAAATTATCAGCAAGACTTTTTTCAAAAGTGAACTACTCCTTTAATAAATATAAAGTTTAAATTTTTCCTTTACATCATCTTGGAGAAAATTATTTTTCACCAAACAGCGATTCTAAATAAATAACTAAATAAATAAGAATATAAACGTTCATCAAAAGCTGATTCTTAGCTTTTGGAACTCTTGTTTTGATTTTGCAATAGCGGAGTGTTTCTGTTAGTCCTCATCACTCAATCAGCACATTCCACACAACTCTCACTACATACATTCCTGCTCTTGTTAAGCTCCTCTAAAACTCTACAAGACACGTGCGCAAGACCTGCCGCATCAGGAGTATAAACACAGAATGTAATGTGGTTATGTGTGGTATGTGCGATCATCGTTTATGAGCTCTTCCTTCCGTTTAAACTCTAGGTTGTTGTAAATGACACTGCATGCTATTACAATGAACAGGGAAAAAACAAAATAAACACAATTCTATGTATAATAACATAATAAAAATATTTATAAATGTGCATGTAATTATTACTTATTTTTTATTTTATTTCAAAACAGTAACTCATACCAGGTAATTATTACTTTACATGTGAATTACATTGTGTAATCTTTGTTGTTGTTGCAAAAATCCTTATAGAATTCATTCAGCTTTTCCAAATCAACCCTACACTGAAAAAATCGGAACCGTGAAACTTGAAACATCTAAATCAACCGGTTTTATTCAAGTCAGATATATTATTTAACATCACTGAATCCATGTGAATACCCACAAACTAATTTGAATGCATTAAATCAGGAAGAAAAAGTTATTGCATGTCACCACTTTTACGGTGTATTTGATCCAATGTATTTCATTTTTTACTGTATTTAATCCAACCAAATGGAGTTTTCCATCAATATCATCATAGCAGTCTTCAACTGCATTGGCAATTTTAAGAAACATTTAAACCCAAAATTATATACATATCACTGCATTGCAAATATTTGTAAATTCAGACTAGCACAATAACATACGTCTATATGCAATGCATGCACAATAATGCACTGGATTTAACTTAAGACGAATCTGCCTTTGTTAGCTGTGTAGTAATGTCTTCTCTCTCTGTCTCTCTCTCTCTCTCTCTGCCCTTCTCTCACCTTTCTGCAGCTGTGCAAAGGATCAGGGCGCCCAGACGCAGCAATAGCAGTGCTGCAGCCGAAGTGACTGAGGATTCCTGTTCTAACAAGGGCTTTGAGCTCCTGCAATGCTTTATATGGAAGAAGCACCCACTCTGGGAAGAGTTACACTTCTCTGGTGCTGACTCCACCCATGTTCACTGACATATATCAGACACATAAGGCTGAGATGTCGTATCATATGCCATTATAATTTATGTCCTCAGAATGCATATTCAGAGGCACGCACAAAAACCTAAGTTGGCCTGCTATATAGTTTCTACAAAAACACTGACTGTCTTTTGCATTCTCTCACAACATCATCAGATTGTATTTTTTTATTTCCATTCTTCAGTTCTTTTATCAAAGAGATTTTATAAGAACAACATGACAAAAAAAGGTCTTGTTTAGCAAAAGGATTTCAATAGACAGAAATACTTGTAAATAAAATATATAGGCCTATTCATAAAAAGGATTTTAATCAAATTCCTCATAACAGGTTCTCTATAAAATAATTTGAATCTTATTAATTTGACTAATTATTTTCTATAATCATCAGTATATTTAAGTTATATTCAATAATTTATACTTTAATAAAATAAATGTAATTTCAGATGACTTATCTTAAGAAATTTAGGGATTTTTAAAACAATTTATTTAAGGGCTTGCTGCTTGAAGACGTCAATTTTTTTTTCGGTAATACTTTATTCTAAGCCAAGGTGATGTAGATATACATTACTTCATGTATAATAACAGTATGACATAAAATTATGCATAATTACAAGTAACTAAACCTAACCCTAACCGTAACTCTCTCATAAGTGCATGTAGTTAATTAATATTACTCAGTTCTTATTTGAGGAAGTACAATTTAACTACGTTACCTTAAAATAATACCTTTTTCACTTTTTTTGTTTTAAAGTGATCCTTAAAACTTTGTAGCATACCATTATCATTACTCTATCATATATATATATATATATATATATATATATATATGAAGATTTCAGATGCAAAAGCCTCTAAGTGCCATTTGAAATTTTCTTCTAAAATTATCATTTTTATCAAGCTTGTATATTTAAGTTCAATAATTTCACTTAAATGGCAATGAAGATTACCTATTAATTGTCATTTAAGTGAAATTACTTTACTTAAATATACAAGCTTGATAAAAATGGTCATTTTAGAAGAAAATTTCAAATGGCATTTAGAGGTTTTTGCATCTGAACTCTTCATATATATATATATATATATATATATATATATGAAGAGTTCAGATGCAAAAGCCTCTAAATGCCATTTGAAATTTTCTTCTAGAATGATCATTTTTATCAAGCTTGTATATTTAAGTTCAGTGATTTCACTTAAATGGCAATGATAATTACCTATTAATTGTTATTTAAGTGAAATTACTGAACTTAAATATACAAGTTTGATAAAAAAAATCATCATTAAAGAAGAAAATTTCAAATGGCATTTAGAGGCTTTTGCATCTGAACTCTTCATATATATATATATATATATATATATATATATATATATTCCCCTTTCCTCCTTTATATTTTCTTCTTTTATATTTTATTTAATTACAGAAACTTAGAGGTTCTTCTTCATTTTATGAATTAAAGTGGCTACAAAATATCAAAGTCCCTCTTTTGTATTTTTTTAGTCCAGAAACCCTTGTTATTAGCGACACCGGTGGCCGTTAACTGAACTGCAGCCAGCAACTAGTAGCTGCTCGAGCTCGCTCTCGTGGCTCGTGCACATAACGTATATGCCTACCATAGATGCCGACCCTGAGGCAAGGCCCCAATACTTATTTACCACAATGTTCTTTTACGTTCATCGCTTTTAGAGGTAAAAAATAAGTTGGAAATACCTTTGCAGTGATATACTTTTAATTAAAATCCCCAACGCCGTCCATGAGAGAGATTAACGTTATGCCATTATGTGCTGCGCGCTTTCCTCTCAAGAACAAAATAAACAAACAACGAAAAAGGAGAGAGCAGCAGTTAAGAAAGCATCTGATCAGGTCTGCAATTCAACGGCATCATCATGTCGACAGATGAGGTAACGTTAACGTTAATTCAAAATTACTATTATGAAAATTTGAGTAGCCTATATAATGACAATGTATTATATAGATCTTACTATGTGAGACTATAGTTTGAATTATTCAATTTTCTTTCCATGACACATTGACATTATACTTTACAAAATGGTTCTTTCTTTCCTGGCAAAAACGTCCTTCACATAAAAAACTGTCTACAGGCTTTCAAAGACAAACTACAAAGTGGGGAAAAGTTTTATTTTTTGAAGTTTTGTTCACACATTCGCAATAAAAATCCATTAATAAATGAGAATTTTCTTAAAAACAGCTCGTAAACACTTTATTTGACTGTGGAGTACGGATGAATATGACGTACGAGGTGCTTTCAATAACAATCAGATATGTGCCAAGTGCCCTTCACCTTTAGAACATTTTGTACATTACAAGAATTTTCTTCTTATCAAGAACCATATTTTGCTGCAGGTTACAAACTGCTCAGAGACTTCAAAATGCAGTTTTACTGGGACAATTCAGAATGGAATATAAAAACAAAAATTATAACCATTTATACATGAAAGTAGCCCATATTATGCAATCATTTAAGACATTTACTTGTCAGAACCTTTTTAGCATAAGTTAAAGTGTTCTTTAATATTGAGTCAAGAACACAAGGGATCTATTTAGAACCCCTTTGATCATTTCCCCCCTCTTTTTTTCTTCTTTTTAAAATTATGTCATGGTGGTTGAGATCTCTAGACACTGGGATAGCATTAGGGGCACCAGAGTGTTTTTTCCTGGGAGGCCATCAGGGATGGAATTACAGTTCAGTGGACAGACAGTCAGCCAAACCCTGCTGCTGCATATTTCATATTATCCAAAATATGCACCACGCGCAACATGCTACTTGTCTTTAGTGACCTAGAATGTGCTTAACAAATTAAGAAGAAAAACAAAAGCGGGGCACGAAACTACTATAATGGTTTCAGCAAGATAATCGTACTTCATCACCACAGGAACGCTCATTTGGACTGACTGGCTTTGACAGTGATCTCACTTTAGAATGATTTTCTTTCCTACCGGTGTGAATAACTTGAGTGGATCATGGGTTTCTTACCACCTGCTGTCACAGAATAGATTCATTTGAACACTATAATCATATTACATATCAAGTTCTAGACTGTACGCCACTATGTTTTATGTGACTCATTTGGCATTTGCACTCTCATTTATATTGTAAATTACACCAGCATAGTGGAGAATAATTCTTCTTTTGAAGATCATCAAATGGAGTTCATTTAAAGAAGCACAGATGCTTTGTATTACACTTAAAATAATGTTCTGGGCCATATGCAAGTTATGATCCTTCAACAGCATTTGTGGCATTATGTTGATTAAATATTTTTTTGACTTGTCCCTTATTTTCAGAAAAAAAAAGAATGCAGCACTTGAATATAAGTAAATGGGCAATATCATTTTCAAGTTAAAATTAATTATTTAGTTAATTTATAAAACCTTCCATTAATTATTTTGGCAAAAATGTTATCTTTAACTTCACAAAAAAGATCATTAAGCAAGTTTTTGCAAAATCATGTTAACAACACATATTGTTAAGTGAGTATTTTAACATTTTTATGGATTGGCCCCCTAGTTAGGAAATGTGAAAATTTATTTTTTGTATCACTAAATGTTGTTGATTGTGCTTAACTTCTACTGAACTTATTCTAGTTACACATAAATAACCTATGTAAGTAGCCTAACTAGTGACTTTATTTTATAATCTCTAGAAGTGCTTGAAACAGACAGGAAAACACAAATGCACAACTGATATCATGTTTAATCTTAAAACCAGTGAAAGTGTATCTTTTTTTCAATGTGTGACCAGTTGTGTGTGGCCGGCCTGGGGTCTTTGTAGGGCAGTGAGTAGGTTAGGACTAGAAAAGCAAAAGGTTTATTTTAGAGGAGATGTGTTTTGAGCCAGAAACGATGTAGGAGGTGCAGACAGGTTCGTAAGATATCGTTTCAGATCTACATGCCAACCACTCTGCTGTGTGTGTGTGTGTGTGTGTCTGTCCTCTCCTCTGATGAATTAGGGGGCATGTAGGTCTCTGTGGAGCACACTTTTAGAAGCGGTGGATTCAATAGGTGCTATTCTTACAGGCTAATTACTCTCCCTGGCAAACGTTCTTTGATACAGAGCTTAGACTGGATTTTGAGTTGGACTGTAGAGTATGGTGTAGACGGATGAATATGACTCTAATGAACGAGGTGCTTTCAATACCATTCAGATATGTGCCAAGTGGCCTTCACCTTTCGAACATTCACATTGTACATTACAAGAATTTTCTTCTTATTAAGAACCATATTTTGCTGTATAGGTGTTACAAACTGCTCAGAGACTTCAAAATGCAGTTTTACTGGGACAATTCATAATGGGAATCAATAAAGGTCAAACTCATGGGCAAACCATACAAGTATAGAAATAAAACTCAAAGGAAATGCCATTAAAGACTCTGCATAGAACGAGTGTAAATACTTAGCCTATATAGGCAGAGTTAACAAGGGTAATGAGAAACAGCTGCAAGTAATCAAGCATAATGAGTTTGGGAAATGGGTCATGGAAAATGCAGTCCCTGATGAGATAACAAAGACAGGAAGAGAGCCCTCTTGTGGCTATCATAGGCACTCCGGCTGGAAATTAATAGTCATTATTTTAGCTGCTACAAACGCACACACACACACATATATAGCAAGGACACATTCAATGCTCAAAAGTGACAAATAGTGATATTTATAAGGTTACAGAAGATTTCTATTTCAAATAAATGCTGTTTTGAGTACAAGAAACGTACTCAAAATAAGCATATTAGAATGATTTCTGATGGAACGTGTCAAAAATAGAAAATATTTATTTGAAAATTGTAAGAATTTTTGGTGGTATTTGTATATTCTTAGAAAAAAGGGTTCATTGGGGTTCTATATATGAAGCCTAGGGTTCTTTAGTCAACTCCAAAGAACCTTTTATGCTAAAAAAAGGTTCTATAATGACAAGAAAGAACCCTTTTGCCATAAAGGTTCTTTGTAAGATATATTCACTCATATATTACATTATTCTGCAACATTTTGTAGTTGTAATTAAATTTTGGTTTATTAAACAGTTGTAGTAACTGAATATCACATTTTAATCATGCTGATTTTTGGAGGACAAAACTGAAATGGCACTCTTCGTGTGATTTTGATAAACTGCATAAAATCTTGATTTTGTGATCATTCACATGCATTCATAAATACATTTTAGGGTCTTGATGTTTGTCAATAATATGGACAAAACAAATGAATGAACCCAAAAGGGTTCTGGATAGAACCGTTTAAGGGTTCCAAATACGTAGCGCTGATAGAACCTTTTAAGGTTCTATATAGAACCTTTTCTTCTAAGAGTGTAGCAATACCAAACAAAACAATTGACGGCTTGCATTACCAAGATAAATCATGGTTTATCTTAATCTTTATTAAGATTTAAGAAGTGTCTGAATTTTGGACAGAATTCAAGAAGAAATTCTGTAATCAACATTCAGTCACACAATCCGATATGAGTAGCGTCTGGGGCAGAGAGACTCTCTCCAGTGTTAAGTGTTGAAGATTGCAAGGCATGAGCCCCCGCTGCCAAGCCCAGCAGGAGAACGCTGACTATGATGTAGTGGGGTAGCAGCGGGATTACGTAAAGCCATGAAGGTGACAAGAATGTTTGAAACTTCCCATATCTTCCTATCTGCCTCACACTTACACCCAGACGGACACCAAACCAGCACCGTAGTGTCTAGTAGGGAAGATACGAAGTGTTTTGTCAACAAAGAGCATGGCAGCAGAGTGTTGTCTTCCAGAGAGTGTGAGAGAGGGCTTTAAATCAAACCCAGGCATGGTGTGATAGTACAGACAGCAGCTCTCACTTCTAAAACAGTCAGGGAATGTCTATCTCCCGCTAGTCATCAGAACAAACAAAGAGGCAGTAATGTGAGCCAAACAATGTCTGTTAATGTTCACCCCCTGTGCCCTGTGATTCCTCCGGCAGGCTTCTGTGCGTTCACATGATGGCTGTTACATAAAGAATACAGCACAAGTACACTGTCATTTTTTTTGTGCGCGCATTTTTAACAGAATAATGTAAAGATCTGTTAATTGTGAACTGTAAGTTATCTTATCGTTCAAAATGCATATTATATTTAAAAAAAGGTTTTTTTGTTGTTGGTGAAAGATAAAACAGTAAAAAGGATACATACAGTAAGTCTCTTCATGATGCATTATATTGCATTTATTTGCAGTCTGTTTAAAAAATACAGACTGTTCTCATGAAATGGCGTATGTATGACACGCCAATTCGTATTTTCATTTTTGGCGGGATATCAAAAGGCATAATTACTTTTCAGCGTGTTGATGAATGTCGTTTACTTAAAGTTGCATTATTATGACCTACCCTAAACCTACCCGTCACTGGGGTTAATACCATTTATGAGTCTTCCCCTACCATCCTAGGAAAAAAAATATCGCACCCCAGATGTAGATCTACATTTTGCTTCGTTTCGCTCGGACATTTAACGGCGTGTACATACATCACTCGTACATTGATTTAACAGCGGAGATATACACGCGGATAGAATTGACTGACTGAATTTGATGTTGTATTGTGTTTTTGAGCTGCACTGAAATCATTTATTTATTTATTTTAAAATCAATGCTGGATTTAAAAGAACTTGACATATGTGATGACAGTCACTGCCACTTGATCCACGAGTGACCGATCCGCAGCGCCGCTGAATATTTATAGCGAGCGGCCTGTGAATGTTATGAGTGCGGGTAATGAAGTGTGAAGATCCATGCGCGATGACAGCCAGAGTACGAAAGGACAGCTCACATTATTAAACTGAGCAGTGTATCCTTGACCGTAAAACTTTCATTTGCTCAAATATTTGCTCATTTAAGATGTCCCGATAGTCACAACCTTTCCAATGACAGTGTGAGGGATTCTATTGAGGAGTGTAAAGTTACTGTTCGATAGAATTTGACTGTACAGAGTCAGACTTTGCATTTGCTTGCATTTAAATGAACATAAAAAGGCAATTTTATTCTAATTTCACATAAATTAAATTACGTAATTAAATAAAGCCACCATGAAATCAAATCACCAATTCTTATTTTTATGGAATATTGCAGTATTTATTATAAATGATTTATCTGTGCACATCTTTTTATTTATTTATTTTATGCGGACTTGCAATCTTTAATAAAAATAAATTAAAGATTTTTATTATGTCCTCCCCCCACTTGCAGTGACATCTCTTCTCTGATGGCGTGTTTACTGGCGTGAGGGGCGGGACAACCTGTCACTCACATGAGATCCACCAATAGCAAATTTCAAAATCAAGTCCCACCCTACATTTTTTTTGTTTGTTCAAGAAGCCATTTCACTTGGACATAGCCTACATTAAAAAAGGGAATAAAGGACTATCGCAACTTGCGTTTCATGTCAACTTTGATAAATGATAATGATAAATCTGTAGCCTCTATGGATAAATTTTTCTTTGAAGATTCATATTTGGGAAAGTAAATCTGCTGAATGGACAGTTATGATACGTGTAAATTTTACACAGTATTTTTTTGTATTATACCAGGACATCTGTAATACAGTTTAGGATGTCATTTTCAAATCCTACTTATACATTTTATAGATTTTTCAATATGTCTTTAAGTCCATAAGCTGTCCTCCATTAATCATACAGGGGGAGATCAGTAATGTTTATTCGTGTCTTGTGACCGGACCCTCTGGAGACCCATGAAAATGTGACCGGAAAATAGTTTGTATCAGTTTTTACTATATCATATATAAAAAGAGTTAATGATCTGTGAAAATTTCATTAAAAATCAAGCCCATTATATTCAACAGATATTTTATATTTAGGGAATAATATATATGCCATCTTTACACTTTCACAAGCACTTTTTATGGGCAGTGTGGGCTGGGAAAAAAACATGATAATAATATTAACCATCCATCATTTCTAACCGCCCATGTTGATGTTTTGTGAACAAATGCAGACTGGAATGCCATGTGCTTTAAATGCATTGGCCTACAAACCACAACAGTGTCATCTAGTGGTAGAACATCACCACATGGACAGTGGTAGAATATCACCTACATATTTCTGAACAATTGTGATATTTTTGTCATTATATCATTCTGTTTTTCTTGAATTATCTTTTAAAAGAGTTGATAATGCAGCAATGTGTCACATTTATTGGGTCATTGGTTTTATGTGATTATAATGATTATTTTTAAGATAAATATATATTTAAAGTCAACTGGTCTGATTAATATACTTTATGTTGTTTAAGATTTTTCTTTTTTGATTAATTTATTTAAGGATTTCCCCTCCTCTTTTTCCTCCACTTTCTAAACAGCTGTGCTCCCCACTCCAGTCCAGTAGGTGTCAGAAATGCACCTTGTGTCTGTTTTCCAACCACCACAATGGAAAAGCAGGTGTACTGCTGTAAAAAAAAGTCAGCAAGGTGAATCTCCAGGAACAAGATTGAGCATCCCTGCAGTTTTCTACAGGAACAGTTACCCCCAAAAATCCTGAAGATAAGTGTTTAAGTCATGGATGGATCTTTGGGATATTTGAATTAACAACTTTGTTAATCATACAGGACATTAACTGCAATCAGAGTCATCATGGGCTGCATCCGAAAAAGCACACTTCCCTTCTATATAGTTGGCGAAAAACAGTATGACAAAGAGTAGTATGTCCGAATTCGCAGTACTCATAAAAGAGTATAAAAAGTACCCCTATGATCTACTTCTTCCGGAGAGATTCTGAAGTGATGTGATGGACACTTTACTATCACATGAGGCCACAGGAGAGGATTTGTGAATGGCAGTGAAGCGAATCAACTGACCCTGGTACGTCACATCATAATGACAACATGGCGAACGTCCACTTATTCACTCTAAACACATTCATACTATATTGAACATACTTTTTTTTAGTGGTCGTGTTACTTGTTCAAAATAAGTACCTACCCAAGAGAGATTTTAGAAGCAGCCATGCGCTGCATCTTAACATGCCTACTTTCATACTAAATAGTTGTCGCAAAACAGTGAGCTGAGAAGTATATGTCCGAATTTATAGTATTTATAAAACTGGCAAAAAGTCCCCGGATGACCTAATACTGCTTCTGGTGAGATTCTGAAGTGCACATTTGATAGACAGTTTACCATGAGGCCACGGGAGAGGATTTAAATGGCTGTTAAGTGATGCAACTGAACCATAGTACACAATTATAGAAACTGTAAATGTAGTATGTGTGAATTTTAATCATTTTACATTCATTCATACTATATAGATTAGTACATACTTTTGTAATGGTCACAAAGTAAGCTTCAAACCACATGTAGTACTTACTATACAGTATGCGATTTCGGATTCAGTGATGGTCATTTGTGTTTATGCCAATTTACCTCATGATACTTGCCTTAGATGGGAAGAATCTGATTAAAAAAAACAACAATGAACTAAATTTGTGGCCTCCTCTCTTCCTCCCCATTCTAGTTCAGGCATCACCTGATGCTGACATTTCAAAAAGAGGAAGTCCATTCAGTGAATGCTTATATGATGTCGGGAAAGTGAAATGTGAAAGTTTCGGTTTCCCCAGAAAGAAGAAGTTTACCGGCCTCTTACTGGAAAAGACCCTCCCACTCCACCTAGACCTCAGTTCCACATATTGCACAAACAATAGAAAGTCTCAGCGGGCTGTATTTACACCACGGGATTGGAAAAAAGGTCAGAAATATCAAAGTGGGGATGACACTAGATGTGTGTGTTCGTTTGTTATTGCCAACAGTTTACAACATCATTTGGACTGCACTCAATTTTCTGTTTTGTTTGGCTGTGATTGTTCAAACTCTTCCAGTCTGTCCATTTCCCGTTAAGATTCTGATTTCACAACAGTTTGCATTCAGACACTTTTATCCATAATGGTTTGCAGTACATTAAATGTGTACTGTGTTTACTGGGAATCAAACCCATATCCGTGATGTTTCCAGCATAGTTCTCTTAATAATATTAAACACATTTTATATCGCTTTATACAATGATTACTGCGCATACGGATATCAATGGCCTGATTTTTTTATTTTTATGTTGTTTGTTTTGGTTGTTGATTTATTGTTTTCTTCATCCCAAAATGAACATTCTTTCATTATTCACTCACCTTTGTGTCAGTTCACTCACTGTGAGATAGTTAAATTCCAGCTTGTTCTTCACACAAATCTGCATTGTGGCTTTAGAATACTTGAGACTGTTCCTTTGTCCTTCTAGGAGCTTAACAACAAAAGTCTTCTTCACTTTCATTGTGTGGAACAGACCTGCTTGAAGATCCTTCAGAAACATCTTCTCTCCACAAAGAACTGGTGAGTTTTTTTTTTATTTCTTAGGTGAACTATTTATTTTTCTTACCCTTTTATTGCATTGATTCTCAACCTGTTTGACTCCAAGACCTTCATATATATATATATATATTAGGGCTGTGCAAAAATTAATTGCGATTAATCGCATCTAAAATAAAAGTCTGTGTTTACATAATATATTTGTGTGCGCTGTATATAATTATTTTGTGTATATAAATACACACACATGCATGTATATATATATATATATATATATATATATATATATAAATACATAATCTATATTATATAAATATTTTATATAGGAATAACACATTTTCTTAAATATATACATGCATGTGTGTGTATTTATATACACAAAATAATTATATACAGCGCACACAAATATATTATGTAAACACAGACTTTTATTTTGGATGCGATTAATCGCAATTAATTTTTTCACAGCCCTAATATATATATATATATATATATATATATATATATTTGTGTGTGTGTGTGTGTGTGTGTGTGTGTTTTTGCTAGATTTCTATGAAGAAGAGATTTGAGGGTTACACTTTATTTTGAGGGTCCTCTTCAGACATTTGGTTGACTACAATAGTAACAATATACCTACATGTCAACTAATTCTCATTAGACTATTAGTGGTCTGTTAGCGTTAGTAGAATAAGTTGACAGTCAGTATAATGTCTGTTGGGGGACAAAAACGTTAGCAGTGTTAGCAGGTATTAAGCAGACAGTCTTATACTTTACTGAGAGTTAGTTGACATGAAGGTCCAAGCTTATAATTAACTGAATGCCAAAAGAGGACCATCAAAATAAAGTGTTACCTACGTAAATGTGCCCATAATGTAGGGTTCACCAGACCCCAACACACACACAAACACACAGAGAGAGAAAGACACTGATAAAGAAAATGTTTTTTTTTTTCTCAGTGAATTAGATGTTTGATGTTGGAATTATGCATTTGTCGCAGTTATTGCCAGCAGGGAGCGCTACATCACATCTATTGATAATAATAAGCCTGTTTTTTATCTTTACACAATCTAATAATTCCCTTAGTCTAATTCTTAGTCATCGCATTTCAAACCTCATGAGCACATGAACTTTTAGATCACTGTGTCCTTTCCCGAATATTTCATGTTTTTCTAGTAATGTTTTTGTCCACCCTCCCTGTCTCCGCTGTACATAACATTCCTCAGCTGAAACGGGACAGATTCTGTGGAATTGCCTGGGTATTCTCCTTCCTGCCTAATATGACTCTGTTTTTGTTCAGAGAACTGTTTTTGAATTTATGGGGATTTTGGGCATCCGGGATGGACCTTTGACCATTTTAGGGAAATTAAAAAATGAGACATGCAGCTGACTGTACACTTTGGTGAGGTCAAGCATGTTGTAGTTTTTTTTTTTTTTTTGTATTGCTGGTTCATCTTGTAGTAAAAGGCTGAACTCCTCTTGTGATGCCAGACTGGTGTAAATGGTTCCCATGGTAACAGTGGAGTCTGGCTTCTGCCCAAACCCTGCACTGTGCTAAAACAGACAGAGCATTCTGGGATATAATACATCACAACTACCACCATCACCTTACCTAACCCTGCCTCCCACTCCCACAGCCGTTTAGAAGAGAAGAGGAGCTTGAGTAACTGCATCAATGTGTTATATTTGGAAATAGTATCCATCACCATTCAAGCATTTTAGAATCACACATTTTTTGAGAGCTTCAGGATGCAGATTTTAATGTATTTTTTTAAATTAAATATTATTTTTATTTTTTACAAAATTGAAGACACATGTCTTTAAAATGAGTTCATTAATATTAGGGCTGTGAAACGATTAATCGCGATTTATCGCATCCAAAATAAAAGTTTGTGTTTACATAATATATGTGTGTGTAGTGTGTATAATTATTTTGTGTATATATAAATACACACACATGCATGTATACATTTAAGAGATATTTGCATGTATAAACTTTATATAAAAAATGTATATTATACATACATATTTGATATATTAATATTTTCTTAAAAGTATACATGCAATGTATACATTTTTTCTTAAATGTATACATGCATATGTGTGTATTTATATGTACAAAATAATTATACACACTACACACACATGTTATGTGAACACAAACTTTTATTTTGGATGTGATTAATATATTAATATATATTAATTAATATGCCATGAACTACTTACTGTAAGTTGATTGCATTTTCATTTGAGGGTTTTATTTGTAAACGTCTCTTGAATTTTTCATAAGTTAATCAAAACAGACAAAAACAAATTGATGTCTGGGAAATATAATCACAAAATGCTATATATATATATATATATATATTGTACATTGTAATATTGTGATGTCTAAATTCACTTCTAGCATTTAATTTTATTTTTATTCTGTGCATTCCTCAAGCCTAACTGCACAATTATATGCTTTGCTGCATTTTATGATTTGCATTTAACATCATTTTTTCTTGCTGTCTGCAGCCCACCATATGAGAGAACGTTATATTTAAAGCATTATGTCAATGTATTTTAGAGTAGTCCTCTCTGCACATGACCACTGTGGTTAATCATCATATGGCTGGAGAGAATTCATTGACCGACAAGTACTATAATCATTCTATGATCATCACAAGATCAAAACACTCTGTAATTTGGAAAAAAAAAAAAAAAAAAACAGGCTGTGATTCCAAGCATGTTATTCCTGTTAAGGAGGTTCTGAGAAACAGGCCCTTCTGTGCCTCCTCGGCTGATCGATAGATGGCGCCGTAGAGCCCATGAACTCTGTGTCTGCTTGGCACATCAACACAGTACAGGTCGTGTGAATCTGGCTTCATCTCAAAGCGCTCTGAATCTGTCATTCACTGTGTAGCTACAAAGATTTTTTTGTTTTATTTGTTCCGTGCTGAAAAGGACACCGGTAAGAAGGAAGTGAGGTCTTTTAATCCTTGCATTGTTTCATGGTAGTATTGTTTTGAGCATTTCCACATTCCCTTATAAGGCTCTGTTTCCTCATTTGAAAACTAACAACAAAGAGACATCTTGCAGTCAGTTAATCGCATTATTATACACGATTTTATTTATTTTTTAAGACATCTGTGAATATCTTTCCTAAGACGTAATGAGTGGGGCAGTGTTTGATGTGTCAATACCTCTTGCCCTTTAAGAAGCCCTTTGGCTTTGCTCATGTTAAGGTTCATGAGGAAGGTCAACCCTTTTTTTCCAAATGCTGAAAACAGCAAAGGTGTCAGTTTTTTTATTTCAGTTACTTTCAAATCCCACCTCACTGTGTTTGTGTTATCATTTAATACCTTATCAGATCTCACTTCATTATGCGGCTCTCTGGAATACTTGATTTTGATTGGTTAATGGCAGCATTCTCTGACTTGCGTGTTCTGTAATGTTAGTCTGTGTCAGGGTTGTGCTGGATTCCGAATTAAAGAAACGTCTCCCTTTCTGTTCATGAGTTTGAGTTTAATTGGCCACGCCCAACTGGAAGGTGGAATTGGTATTTGGATTAGAATGACATGAGGATTTCACTGAATTGTATTTCAAATACCAACATGACATCATGACTTTTGCGTAAACATACACGCCACAAGTCAAGTGGCGTGTTATCTATATGCATTTTGAGCTATCCGCTGGTATGTGTGCATGTCTACGCAGTTAAATGTCCGAG